>JAHKKF010518580.1:0-16397 GCA_019740295.1 Labeo calbasu
AATAAATCAGCATATTAGAATGATTTCTGAAGAATCATGTGACACTAAAGACTGGAGTAATGATGCTGAAAATTCAGCTTTGCATCACAGGAATAAATTCTATTTTAAAGTTTATTAAATTGGAAAACCACTATTTGAAATTGAAATAATATTTCACAATATTACTGTTTTTTCTGTATTTTTAGCCAAATCAATATACAGCGTTGATGAGCAGAAAAGACTTCTTAAAATAACATTAAAAACGTACTGAAATTCAGTTTTGCATCACAGGAATAAATTCTATTTTAAAGTTTATTAAATTGAAAAAACACTATTTAAAATTGAAATAATATTTCACAATATTACTGTTTTTTCTCTATTTTTAATCAAATAAATATACAGCCTCGATGAGCAGAAAATACTTCTTTAAAAAACATTAAAAACTTACTGAAATTCAGCTTTGCATCACAGGAATAAATTCTATTTTAAAGTTTATTTAATTGAAAAACCACTATTTGAAACTGAAACAATATTTCACAATATTACTGTTTTTTCTGTATATTTAATCAAATAAACGCAGCCTTGATGAGGAGAAAAGCCTTCTTTAACAACATTAAAAATCTAACTGATTCCAAATTTTTGAATGGCAGTGTGTATATATACTGTTTTATTTTATTTATATAGCATAAATGTGACAACACTAAGCTCCGCATGTGGAGCTGTGAGGTGGATCTCAGTGTGAGATGCATTTCCATGTAAACTAATAAATGTCAGTCAACAGCATGTTATTTTGTTTTGTGTCAAAGTGCAGTGGAGTGTATTAAAATAAACCTACTTGTCTGATTCCCAAAGATGGACTGGACAGGTCTATCCTGTGTCAGCAAGGATAATAACAGCTGTCAGGTTGTCAAGACACAAAAGCAGAGTCTAAGAAAAAGAGAAAAGAGGAGGACAGTGACAATCTTTGTAATGGCAAATATACAATATTTAGAATCTGAATCTGAACATATAAATTAAATGTATTATTAAATTATACACTTTTAGCAGTTATGTGAGGTGATTTCAGTTCCATTCCAATTTATTCTACTTCCTTAAATTCAAATTTGATTAGGTTCTGCATCAATCCAAATTCAATTTAATTTAGTTGGAATTTAAAAGGTTACAACCCATGTACATATACATACACATGCATATACATAGAGAGAGAAATGCAATATGCTACGCAAAATGTCATCATTATGAACCAGAGCCTGCATTATTAAAAATAAAAAGAAAGAGAGACATGAATGACATGAGAGACTGTGATACTGAAGCTAAAGCGAACATCACCATAGGGTTTTGTAGGCTGGTTTATATTGATTTAGTGTGGTAATCCCTGTTCTCTAAATAAATCAGTACCTCACAAAATCAAATAACTCTTTTAATGGCCAGCTCTGGTTTTGCATGACTACCCATGACTACCCACGCCTCGTCAGAGGGACAGCATGAGATAACAGGTTATCAGCAATACGCACAGGGACCTCATCACACCTAATAGGTAACACGTCACGGCTTATCCAGAACACACCACTGGTGCTCAGCACAGCTATAGGTCAATAATGACTCCCCTTAGTGGCATTAGACTCGAGGAGGTACATCAGTTTATACTGTGCTTGTTATATATTTCTTTATCATTGCTTACTGTAAATTATAAAACAAATGGGTTCTGTCCCGAGGCCGATTTATCATTACAGTGCTCAAAACTTGCAAAAATACACAATATAGTAATGTCTATGATGCCAAACACCTTACTGCTAGAGAAAATCTGTTGTTGTTTACATGCCAAGAACTATATCTGGAATAAAATAAAATATAAAAAATAAAATAAAAATATTCTGTTATTGTTTACATGCCAAGAACTGTATCATCTAGTGTAATAAAATAAAATATAAAAAATAAAATAAAAATATTCTGTTATTGTTTACATGCCAAGAACTGTATCATCTAGTGTAATAAAATAAAATAAAATAAAATAAAATAAAATAAAATAAAATAAAATAAAATAAAATAAAATAAAATAAAATAAAAGATTCTGTTANTTTACATGCCAAGAACTGTATCATCTAGTGTAATAAAATAAAATAAAATAAAATAAAATAAAATAAAATAAAATAAAATAAAATAAAATAAAATAAAAGATTCTGTTATTGTTTACATGCCAAGAACTATATCATTTAGTGGAATAACATAAATAAAATAAAATAAAATAAAATAAAATGAAATAAAATATTCTGTTATTGTTTACATGCCAAGAACTATATCTTCTAGTGAAATAAGATAAAATAAAATAAAATAAAAAACATTTTGTCATTGTTTGCATGCCAGCAACTATATCTTCTAGTGAAATAAGATAAAATAAAAAAACAAAATAAAATAAAATAAAATAAAAAATATTCTGTTATTGTTTACATGCCAGCAACTATATCTTCTAGTAAAATAAGATCAAATAAAATATTAAAATAAAATAAAAAAATATTCTGTTATTGTTTACATGCCAAGAACTATATTGTCTAGTGAAATAAAATAAAATAATGAAATAAAATAAAATATTCTGTTATTGTTCACATGCCTATTACTATATCATCTAGTGGAATAAAATAAAATAATAAAAAATAAAATAAATAAAAAATAAAACAAAATTAAAACAAATAAATAGAGCAATTCGGCATAACATTTTTAACAGTATTTTGTTTTTTTTTATTCTTCAATTTCAAATTACTGTACAAAAGTAGTTTTCCAAAAAGTACTATTAATTTCTAACTTCAATATTATTTTAATATACATTTATTTTACTAATATATTTAATATGTATTTTATTATGAATAAGATTTTTGTATTATGAATGCAATAATGCATTTTATGCATTTTTATAATGAATATCACTTCTTTTTATTATAGAAGCAATAAGGCACTCAGTGATGCACTATATTGTGACTGCTGTGATATAGCACACCTATTGTCCCACTGCATACATTCTTGCAGTACGGTTGCAAGCGCTAAGGCGAAAAAGAATGGCCACAAGAGAGAGTCACGCTTCTCAAAGCTCCTTGGTCTACATGGTCATAAATTCTGTTTGTGTGCTGACAGCCAGAGACTGACAACATCTTCAGCCTCTTTCACCACAGGCAACAAAGACCCCGAGTGCAGAGCTGCTCCCAGTACAGGTGACAGAGAAAAAGAGAGAGAGACAGTGAAGAGGGGCTGGGAAATAAGATATGAGGGAAAAAGGGAAGCAGGAAAGGAAGGTGGGAGGGTGAAGCTATCACCTATAAGTACAAGAGAGAGGCTGAGCGAGCAAGCGCGCGAGAGAGAGAGAGAGAGAGAGAGAGAGAGAGAGAGACGAGAGCTGGCTGGTGAATATTGGCTGGTATTGCCGGGAGAGGAGGGGCCTGCTGTAAAGCTGTAATGGGCTCCAGCTTGTGCAGTGGTGCCGATCCCCACGTTTCCTCCAACCCAGCAGCCTTCCCTCTCTCTGCAGATACACATGAACGTGCGTTGGGCTGGCGCCGCTCCAGCAGGGACACTCTCGAACGGATTTTTCAGATTCACCATCCCACCATCTGACTGAATGACTTGGCTTTTCTCTTTGGAAACCCGCAGCTCCAGTTCATTCATCTTCAAACGCTCAAGCAAGCTGGATTATATCCCAAATCTCCAGACGTGAGGAGCAGAAACATAAGGGAACATCACTTTAAAGGCTCTGTTTAATCTGGATTTCTCTCGGAAGCTGGGCAGATGTAGGGCAGCGTCCAATTCATTCCCTGCTGAAGATCAGATACTTCCAGACTCCCTTTTCCAAATCATCCTTCCGTCATGCGAGGGAGAGATCTGTCCTTGTAGGTTGACATACTGTTCGAAGAAAGAGCTGAGCTCACCTCAGTAGTACGAGAGAGGCTGCTTCTGACATGATCTGACAGGTGCACTCTCTCATTCATTTTCTGCCATGAACACGCAGCTGGAATTCCGGGAAGAAAAGAAGAGGGCTGGTTTGATGTGATCTCTGAACGACAGGCTCTTATCTGCGAAGTGAGTGCAAATGAGAGGTGGGATTACAGCCGTGCTTTATAGAGGACAAGGAAAAGATGATGACACAGTCATAGATAAATACATGCAGGTGTCAAATACAAAATGCTGTGGAGAGGGAATACAAAATTAGGCATGGCATCTGCATCCATAGACTTGCGGTTATAATTGCGGCTAATGAACATCTAAATGCATTAGCGCTGTAATGACGGAACGGAAACACTAGACTCAAGCAACATGTTTTAAAGCACTTCAAATAGCATGATGGGCATGTCTGCGCCTAGAGAGTGTTGTTATATGTAAATGAAGGAAACAAGCTCTCTAATAATAGACGGAAAGCATCTCTCAGGGGAATACGGAGTGCTGGAAAGTAAACATTTGTTTATCGCATCTTTTATTTAATAATTCATGTCTTAGTCTACGACTTTGGCAGAGGCACCAGGGAGTTCACGTTAGGCAGATCATCTCTTTGATTATATTGTTCAGACACGGTGGGATCTGTAAATTTAATCTTTGTACGCCGTGCTGCCGGCTGCTTGTTTCAAGACTTTACTATCTGTCTAATAATATAATATCTGATTCGCATCATTATATGTGAAGTTCTAAAGCCAAAAACATTAAACCAACTTCCCTGAGTGTGTATCTTGGAGGAAATTCAAAGCGCCCAGACATCAGAGGCTCCATTCATCAGCGATCAAACCTTGACTTTCTCACGGCTGGATGCTGCAGCGACTCTGATCCCGCTTCCCGCGTTGGACCTCAATTAAAACAGCAGCCGGGCCTGAATGAGGGAAGCAGACAAAGAAAAGAACATCAAAGCCCTTTCATGGAGTGCAGAGTCTTAACCTCTGATCTCAGGGAGGGATTACTGTAATTGGGCGGCAGGGATCGACAACTACGTCGGAGAATCAGGAAGCGACAGTGTTGAGGAATCGCACCCCCTCAGGAAATTACTAGCCACGATGGGCTGCAACATGTGTGTGGTGAACAGGCCGGAGGAACAGTACAGGATCATGTTTCAGGTGAGTTCATATTCATTTTTTTTCCTTGACTTTTGCAATCATTTGCCTATTGCAGATCATTCTAGGAGGTTAACGTTTCGCAAAGATCAAATTAATAATGCAACATAAAAATAAGTATATCATTGTTAATGTGACATTGACAGGCATTCAAAAGTTTAGGGTCAGGAATATTTCTTTTTAAAGGGGGAAAAATGTATTAAATTATAAGATTAAATTCATCAAAAGTGACTGTAAAGACATTTATAATGCTACGGAAGATTTCTATTTCAAATAAATTCTAAAAGAATCACAGAACAACTGTTTTCAACATTAACAATCGTAAGAAATGTTTCTTGAGCATAAAATAGTAGAATGATTTTGGAAAGAGCATGTGACACTGAAGACTGATGATGCTCAAAATTCAGCTTTGTCATTACATATAAATTTGACTGATTTAAAAAAATACTCAAATAAAAAAGTTGTTTTAATTTGTAATCACATTTCACAAAATTAGTTTTCACTGTATTTTTGGTTAAATAAATACAGCCTTGTGAGCATAAGATGCCTTTAAAAACCATTCTGACCACAGCCCCAAACATTTGAACGATAGTGTATTAAACTGTAGCAGTTCTTAGATTAGCTGCAGCTTGTTATATTAAATATAGTATATTTATATATATTATATATAAATATATTAAATAGTATGTATCTAATGTAAAAGTAGCACTTAAACTATTGAGCATTCAATTTTGAAACCCTGGGCAATAAATAGGGAGTCGGTCCTCCTTTTACTATAACAGCTTTGACTATTCTTGAAAAGGTTTCCACTTGATGCTGAAGCATAGATACAGGAATTTCAAATGTAACCTTGAACCACAAAACCAGTCATAAGTAGCACTGGTATATTTGTAGCAATAGCGACAATATGGGTCAAAATTATCTTTTTTTTTTTATTTAAGCCAAAAGTCATTAGGATATTAAGTAAAGATCATGTTCCATGACGATATTTTGTACATTTTCTACCGTAAATATATCAAAACTATGCATGGCTAAGAACTTAACTTAAGAACTTTAAACATTAGGACAACTTTAAAGGCGATTTTCTCAAAATTTAGATTTTTTTGTACCCTCATATTACAGATTTTCAAATAGTTGTATCTCAGCCAAATACTGTCCTATCCTAACAAACCATACATTAATGGAAAGCTTATTTATTCATTGTTATTTATTCCATGACTGGTTTTGTGATCCATGGTCACAAACATTCTTACGGAATAAAATTCTTAAAATTGGGTCCAAATATAGATAATCTTGTGTAAGATGATTTTTACTTGATCTATAACAGTGAAGTGTTCCTCAAATGACAAACCTGATCTCATGACGAAAATGTACCTGTGTGAACTTTTTTGCAAGATGCAAAACACGTTGTGTCATGTACGTTTTGTGACATATTCAAAGTGAAATGTCCACTGGGTGGCGCTAAATGAGTGTTAGTTTTTTTCTCTCGGAACAAATAAACGTAGATATGGTACGTTTTATGTTACATTGGTTTTGTATGCATCACCGCAGTTCTGACTTGAAATGTCCTTTGAATGGTGGTATAACTCTAATGCTCCGTTTTAAAATAACGTACCATCTGCACTATACCTAAACCAGGGCCATGCCCCCCCAAACAAGTCACTGTGCCGCCCCTTTCCATCCTCTCCCCTCCTTGTTGAACGTGATCGATTTCAAAAACGAAAGTGAAACCGATAAAACAGCAACTGCACCAACCGTCAGCAACTGCACGCGATCACAGAATACACACTTTCCCAATTGAAACAACCCTCTCCCTGACCCCACAACGTGGTTTGTGCCCCCCTAGAAATTCAAATGCCCCCCCAATGGAGGTGCCCTAGCGCAGACTCTGACCTACCTGATAGTATGAACAAAAGCGAATGTGACGTAAAAACGCAACCACAAGCAATGCTGTTTTTGCTTGTTTTTCGATTTCTTATCTTTCAGCTCTTTTATCATAAGTCGTGTTTTTCACAGGATTCGTACCCAAGGATTTCACATCATAAGTCCAATTCCATACCGGCTGAGCTACCGAGCAAGCTTGTTCCATCCAGTGTTGTGCCCATTTTCGGCACCCTGCCAAACTATTACCCCCTCCCGTTGAAATCGCTACATGATTGCCTAGTCCTAATCCCACACCTAACCCTAAATTTACCAATACTAGGGGTTAATAATCTGGCGGGGGTCAGAATTCAGAACAACACCTGGAAGTGAAACATATGGAGCTGTAATCATAACTGCATACAAAAATGATTACAAGTGCTCATTGTTTTACCGCATAAAGTATTCAGTTCTGTTGGAAACTGCAGTGATATGTATTTATTGGTCTGTATTTCTCACCTCGCAAAAAAGATCAGGTAGCAAATTACATTAACAGTTCTACACATAACTATACTTACCTCTGAAATGTTGGGGTTCAGGGTACTTTACTCCTGAATGAGGCTGCTTTTCTTCTTAAAACTGAAAAAACAAAACTTTATTACTTGTGGTTCTACTTAGTACCACAAGTAATAAAAACCCTCACATTCTGCTGTCTCATACAACACCAGGGTTTATGCATGTTAACCTTACGGGGATTGTAGATCTGCCAGCAAACTGGAAAGTGTTTATCGTAACAGAACAGGTTTAAGATGTATCAAGGGGCCTTTGAGTTAAGGTGGTGCTTTAGGCAAACAATTTAATGAATTAATCCTGTGTTGAAAACCACAATCCCCTAAACAGCACAAAGGCTTCCTACTCAGCATCCTTTAATTGACATGGTGAGAGAGAAATGGGCTTAGAGAGAAAAAGCTTTTTAGACCTCTTCCACTGCTAAGGTGTTAAAGTTTGGTTTCCATTCTGTCATTTTTCCAACCACATGACAGGTCATGTGACTATGATTGATAGCTCGGGGATATTTATACTGCTGGAAAGTAGAGCAGGATGAGAAGGGCAGATCTGCTAATAATAAAACCTATCAGGTGTGTAAAATATCTGTGACTGTGGAACTGAGTGCAGAGAGATGGAATGCTAAAAATCAAGGTTTATTGAATTCTGAAGCTGAGAACATGTGTGTCAGAGCAGAGCTGATCCTTCGACTACGCAAAATAAAAAAGCATGGCACGCCTCTGAACACATGGCTTAAAGCTGACAATGGAAATGTGGCTGCAGTGTAATGTCACCTTGAGTTAAAGTATCTAAGGGTCCAAATCAGTATCTATGACATCTGTGCAAACAAACTATTACAGCTTTTTGCAAGGTCACACTCATAAATATGCAAATATTAACTAGATTTGTATATTTTCTGAAGAAAATGTGAGCTCATGCACAGCTCACTGATATTATGCTCAGGTGTTTTGGGTTGTTGCTATGCAGTTGCTGTTCATAGTGATTGTTAGAAAATTGACATGTGGTTTCTAGACAAAAAATGGAACAAAAAAAAGAAAAGAAAAATAAATAAATGAATTTAAAACTCTGAAGACTATCAAACAAAAATGCAACCCATTTCAAATGCATTGCCGCCTCTCAGTTCCTTCACCTGTAACATTTAAACTCCACTTGACTAAAATCCTCTCCACAGCTTGAGTTTGCCACTTTCAAGTTTTGTTCACAGAGCAATTTGCTTTCTCCGCCAGACCCCAATGTCATGCCAGCATAGGTCGAGCTTTTTCTAATACCAAGAGGATCTCCCACTTGATCTCTTCAATCTCACTTCAATTTCCAACTCCTCTCTCCACCGTATCCTCCACTGCCTGAGGCTCTTCACAGAGGGTTTTACTCCTTAACCAGTTTCTTATGCAGCAGCAGAGAGTCTTCTCTGTGTGAGCCTGTTTTAAATGCTGCACACTTATTAGTAGAGAGAGCGGGAAGACACCATAAACCCCCTGCCAAATCAGCTGCACCAACACTGGAAGCCCCCTGGATTTACTGCAAAGGAATAGTGAAGCATATATAATGCGCTTTTAGAATGTGATGCCAAACGATATCAGCATGAGAGTCATGACAAGCTGTGGGTGACATCACCAAGAGGGATTACACATCTTTACTTTTTTCTCCCATCCTTCATGCCTTTCAGACAAAAATTGTTCACACTTAAAGAGATAGTTCACCCAAAAATGAAAATTCTGTAATTACTCACCCTCATGTCGTTCCAAACCCGTAAGACCTTTGTTCATCTTCAGAACACAAATTAGAACTTTTTGATGAAATCCGACTTTCTGACCCTGCATTATAAACTTAAGAGATGAAGTCTGCGAAACTGCCAAGATGGCAGAAAGCGCATTCTGTTTGCTTTAATTATTTTACAAAAGAGCAATGATTTGTTGTTATCGTGAGTGCACACAAACAAATGTAGAGGCTCGAAAGATTTGAAAGTTGTATTACTCTTATCAGTATGACCAAAAATGACGGAGTATTTTAAGTGACTGCACCGGCAACCTTAATCTGTCATGCAGTATGCAGCTTCCTTGATCATCCTTAAAAGTTGCTGCTACTAACATATTTTAGATTATAAGCCATATTTGAGGTTGATGAATGATAGAAGAGCGTTTGGATGTCCTGCCCAATGTACTGTATTACCACATAGACCAAGCGTTAATGATCTGTCCATCACAGACTGTGTGACTTCGCCATTTCCTGTGGATTTTTTTTCGTCCGACTAAACAACTAATAACATTTTGGTCGACCAAGCCTCTTCTCGTCAACTAACAGTTAGTCGACTATTAGGCAGCCCTAATAATTTCTTCTCTTTTGTGTCACGAGAGTATGAACACACATCGAAGACTGAAACAGAAGAGAAGAAACTGTTGAAAAAAATCATTATTTTTGTTTTCTTTGTGCACAAAAGTATTCTCATCGCTTCGTAATATTACAGTTGAACCACTGATGTCACAAGGGCTCTCGGATTTCATTAGTAATATCTTAATTTGTGTTCCAAAGATGAACGAAGGTCTTATGGGTTTGGAACGACACGAGGGTAAGTAATTAATGACTGAGAATTTTCATAATAATTTATAATTATAATTTTCATATAAGTGTTTAAAAAAGTTGTGCTGTGTAACGTATTCATAGAAACTGTGATGCAATTGATTCTTTGAAGAATAGAGCAAGAGCACTTATTTGAAATAGAAACCTCCTGTTACATTTTTACTGTCACTTTTGATCAATTCAATGCATTAATAATTGTATTAATTTCTTTTTTTTTTTTTTTTTTTTAAATCATACTAAATCCTAACTTTTGAAAGGTAGGTAAACTATAGGAATTATGAATTTATGCCTGGCGACAATGAAACTGGTGAAAAATCCTTCAGGTTTACACTGAAGGAGGACCTGAGCCATACAGTATTTAGGAATGGAATATTATGTAGACTTATCAGTGGGCTTTTTTTTTTAAGTAACCAACCACCTAGCAGCAACATGCTAAAAAGCACCTTTGCAACAGCCTGGCAACCATGGGAGCACATTTGGCACAAGCAAACACAAGTCATTTTCTTTCTTTCTGTTTTATAAAAGCAATAGGCTGCCAAGGGTTGGGTGGTGTTGCCAGATAAAACCCCTAGCAAAATACTCCTCTTGCTGCTTACTGTAAAGCGCTTCTCATAGTGACACTGTTTCTTAGACGCACATCCTCACCCAGTCTTTCATCAGTGTCATGCTCTATGTATCTGAGTAAATGGCATTTGCTTTTGCTTCTGCTCTGTGGCTGGGCACACGGTAATGAAGAGCAGACACATCCTGACAGGCTTCATTGGACTCAGGACAAGCTGCTGTAGGCATGAATAATACCATTCACACTAGATCACATTAGCCGGCTCTGCTGGAATAGCAAAAGCGCATGGAATCGCTATCCGTGAACGCCATCGCATTCATTTGGCAGTGCCATCTTCATGCGACACTCATCCGCACTAATTGCTTCCCAGCTTTAGTCTTATGATGAGGTTTAAATTAGCTCGGTCTGCAGCCACAATCCATTGCATGTTGAGTTGCTCCAAAATAGCCTTTTAGCAGACGCTTTGCCTTTTGTAATCCCGCCTAAAACCCCCCACGACACGTCTGACGATTTTTCCTCTCGCTCTCTCAGTCTTCCTGCCTCTACCTAACATACCCTGTCAAATTTGTCTCTATGGGATGCCGTTGCCAAGGCAACTGAGGTCATTAAGCAAGACTTATATGCTTTCTCACTGCAACGCGCATAGACGCAATAATGATGTCGAAGACGCGCACACACATAGCTGAGCGAGCTAAATCAGGCGTTTGGAAAAAAAAAAAAAAAAAAAAAACACTGATGTAAATAAACAGAATCTACTTGTGTGCCCTCCACGCTGTAGGAGGTCTTTCCAAACACGCAGCGACATGAAAGGGAAAAAGATAAAACGGTCCACCCTTCACCTGCTCCAAGAATGGGGGGAAAAAGAAGAAAGTAAAACTAATCCAGACTGACATTTCGGGCACAAGTAACCTTTAGTTAAATTCTTCTCTGGTTTCCTGCACAACCTTTGCTCTGCCCTGACCGGGATCAGTAGTAGGAGCAAAAATTGCAGTTGCCCCGTCCTGAACATACATATATCACTGCTCGGGACTCAGGATTAATGGAGGTTAAGGTTCAATCCAGGGCGGAGAAAGAGAGAGAGAGACACAGAGAGAGAGTTTCCCTCCTCTAAACTCTAATCAAAAGCAAAACGAAATCCTGAGGGGAAGGTGATGGAAAGAGGGAGGGAGGACGGGAATAGAGTTTGGGAACAATGTAAAAGGCACAATTTAGAACCTCAAACTGAGTTGACCTAGTTTACTGCAGTGCTTAGAACCTTTGTGAAGACGTTTAGCATTTCTAACACTTTGTTTAACTGGGTCAAGATGATTGAGAGAAGCAAGCTAATTTCAAAATGAACGTTGAAAAAAAGAGCCATAATCAGAATAATTATTTGGAGGAGAACCTAGTGGGAAACAGCCCTCTGTTTCTGGATTATAATTAGCAGGCCGTTGGTGGAAATGCAACAACAAACAACCTGTCACTCCAATAAAAAGCTCATGCTTCTTCGCTAATATTGCCAGAGTTATTACTCGGAGGTGGCAAAGTAGAAGCACTGAAGCAGTTACAGATGCAATAAGCAGATAATATGTCTAACAATTAAGGCTATTTTCACACAAAGCAATAAAAAGATACTTGCTTGCAAATAAGAATGCATCAAGAGAATTATACATCAATAAGCATTTTCTATACGAGACAAGGTTGAACATACAGAAAATCTTTTTGCTCGGTAAGTCCATGTTTGCTGATATTGCTGTTGCTTCATCAACTCTGAATCCTGCATCCAAACCAAACTTTAATTAAAATTAAATAGGTATTTGCTTGCAAAAGTTTATAAAGTTTAAAACATTTATACAACTAAAAAACATAATTTTCCCCATACTCGCTACGCAACCATTTTCTGAAGGTTAAAGGAGAAGTTCACTTACAGAATGAAAATGATCTCCATGTCATTCAAGATGTTCATGTCTTTGTTCAGTTAAAAAAGGAAAACATTCAAGGATTTTTCTCCATATAGTTGACTTCAATGGTGGCCAACGGGTTGAAGGTCCAAATTGCAGTTTCAATGCAGCTTCAAAGCTCTCTACATGATCTCTGATGAGGAATAAGAGTCTTATCTAGCGAAACGATCTGTCATTTTTTAAAAAAAAAAAAATAAATAAACATTTATATACTTTTTAATCACTAATGCTCATCTTGAGCTAACTCAACCTCACCCATAACTAATCACACATGCGTGATGTAGGCGCAAGTACCAACCCAGTGTTTACAAAGCAAATATGCAAAGATAACGCTCTCTACAAAAAGGTAAAAAAACGATGATGTATGATTTTAAAATTGGAGAAAATTAGATGTTTTGAGAGTTGAGGGTTTACACACTACCCTTGACTATTCCAATGCTATTACACAATGCATGAAGACGCATTGCAGAGCTAGTGCGTGATGAGCATTTGTGGTCAAAAGCTATGTAAACTTGTACTTTTTTCAGAAAATGACCAATCGTTTCACTAGATAAGACCCTTATTCCTTAGCTGGGGTCATGTAGAGCCCTTTGAAGCTGCACTGAAACTGCAATTTGGACCTTCAACCCATTGGCCACCATTAAAGTCCATAATATGGCGAAAATTCCTGGAATGTTTTCCTCAAAAAACTTCATTTTTTTGCAACTGAAGTAAGAAAGAAAGAAATGAACATCTTGGATGATATAGGCGTGAGTAAAATATCAGGAAATAATTTTTTTTTGTTTGTTTGCTTCTTCCAGCTGCATGTCTTGGAAAGTAGCATAATCAATGCGGCATTTGGTAGATCACAGGCTCTGAGTTAATGCAGGCGTCCCGCAGTGAGACGATAGGGATCGTTGGGGTGTGGATGTGCACTGCAGTATCTGTGAGCACCCTCAGAAGCTCCTTCATTAGCAATGCAATTATTCCACTGGGGCAAATGTACAGGGTGAAGGTCAATAGAGGTGTATCGGGAGTTAAAGAGATGTAATTGCTGTCTCCTGGTATTGAACTGATAACGACAATCACCCGCTGAGTTCTGTAGTCCACTTAATCATGCAGAAGAAATTCCATCACAGTCCATTCGACACACTCTGTTGTTTCTCTACAAATGTGAAAACAAATGTTTTGAAATTTCCAACATGCTGCTTTCTTATACAAATCTGCTTGTTATTTCCCCTGCTTGTATAAATACTAATGCATTGAGAGAGCCATACATTAACAAGTATTTTCTGAGGCAGGGAACATATAGAAAATCATTTCTGCTTGAGAAGTCCATGTTTGCCAATATCACTGTTGCTCCGTCGACTCTGAATCCCATGTGCAAACAGTCCATTTGTAATCAAAGCCACTGACAGGATCAATAATGAGCCAAACACAATGAAAAAGAAATAGGTTTCACCTCTTTTAGACATCCAAAGACTTTCAGTCAAACAGCATAAGGATTGAGGTGAGACCTGGTCTCTAAGGGTCAGCTATTTGTAGCTTGACTGCTTTGAGAAGGATGAAAGAACCAGAGAGGCAGAGAGAGGGATAGGATGGGTTGCCAAAAGTACTTTCAGTAGTATTAACCTTGTATTGATTGTGGGTTGTATTCTCGAGGGTTAAATCACCTCTCATCTGTCCCTCCCTAAGGCCTGTCACTGGATGAACTGTCCCAATGCACAAATTCAAATCTGCACTGTCAGTTATAACAACAATAAATAAACCAATAGACCAAATGTCATTAACCAGCATTCCCAACAGCACATGTAATACATGGTATAATTTCATATGTGACAAAACAATTTGTCACAATTTGTCCTATATTTTACTATTCTGGTGTGTTTATAGATATTATATGCTGAGTGTTAAGTAAACAAAAAGTGAAAAAATTGGAACCAGAAGATTGCACTGAATACTGGTTTAATCAGTTTAAACCAGAATAATTCCTTGATAAATAAACACTTTTTTTCAGGTTTTGTAGCTTTGTCATAGTACTCAAGAAGCAGTAAAATACAATAAAAAACAGCCTGCTAAAACATTAACTGTTACAAAGATTAATATCAAGCTTAATCAAAATGAACCAGCAATCAATCTAACACTGCAACAGACAGCTGTTGTTGTTTCTTTTCAAAGCTGTCAATGTTAACCCTTTTTAATCTGGTTCTGCTCTGTTTTTCTTCACAGAAGGGAAACACACTTCGTCCTATTGATGCAGAAGTAAAGGTAGGACATACAACACTCAGAGCTTTGTCATCACAAGAATAAATTACACATTATATTAATATTAAATAGATTAATATTAAGAGATTAATTTACTTCCAGAATTAAAAAAAATCCTGATAATTTACTTAACCACATGTCATCCATGTCTTTCTTTCTTCAGTCGAAAAGAAATTAAGGTTTTTGAGGAAAACATTCACCTTCAAAGGTAGCTCTAGATGATCCCAGCCAATTAATAAGGGTTAATAATAGCCAATTAATAATAGCCTTTTGGACTGTCGTTGGCTCCCACTGAAGTCCACTATATGGAGAAAAATTCTGGAATGTTTTCCTCAAAAACCTTAATTTCTTTTCAACTGAAGAAAGACAGACATCAACATCTTGGATGACATATGGGTGAGTAAATTATCAGGAAGTTTTTATATGGGAAGTCAACTAATCCTTTAAATATATATTTAAAAAAAAACCGTTAGGTTAAACTGTAATAATATTTTACTGTACTTTTAATTAAATAAATGCAGCTTTGAACATAAGAGACTTCTTAAAAAAATTCTTACAGATCCCAGACATTTGATTGGTAAGGAAGCAGAATCTTCTATTTGCAATTTCTTATCTTTCTATTTCTATGTTTGTGAGTGGATGATGGAGAGCTAATGCTTGTCTTGCACTAGCCATTTTTGCTGCTTTGCAATGTTACTTCTCACCAAGGAGGAGCAGAACTACATCCTTCCTTGAGTTTTGCTTATTTGTGCATTTATCTTCCCTCTCTCTCCTTCTCTCATTTTTCTTATTCATGTCTGCCTCTTTCCCCACTTCATTCTCTCTATAGTGCAGCTTCAGCATTTTCAGAAGTGTCAGATTAAACAACCAATCAGAGCATTATTTATTAAGCTAGACGTACTCTTTTCACTATCTGCAGCTCAAAGGCAGAAGAACATCTCATCTGTCCCAGGACAAAGATGGACAGCCTCATGATCCTCTCCTGCTTCAAGTGGTACGTAAGGGTCACAGGAGGAGATTGGGTGCAGCTGCTGGCACGGCTCGGCTCATGGCAATTACAGACTGTGTTGACAACGGCACTCAGACTGACATCAGCTTCCAGAACTTCCTGAATGGGGACAGAGGGTCTTACCTGAGCAGTGGATCACCCATGCCCCCACCCTCCCCTCCTCCCCTCGGACAGCTGGTGGAGCCATACTTGCTGAATGACCTGTGAGTGTCTTCACTGTCCTTTGCATGTTTTTCAGTTCTCATGTCATGAATTACTTTCCCTCATGTTGTTCCAAACCCGCAAGACCTTCGTTCATCTGCGGAACACAAATTAAAATATTTTTGATGAAATCTGAGAGCTTTCTGACCCTGCATAGACTGCAACACAACTGACACATTTAAAGGGGTCATCCGATGCCCATTTTCCACAAGTTGATATGATTCTTTAGGGTCTTAATGAAAAGTCTCTAATATACTTTGATTAAAAATTCTCAATGGTTTTGTAAAACAACACCCTTTTTACCTTGCCAAAATCAGCTCTGCAAAAATCATCTCATTCTAAGGGATTGTTCCTTTAAATGCAAATGAGCTCTGCTC
>JAHKKF010518580.1:16447-35124 GCA_019740295.1 Labeo calbasu
CATCTCATTCTAAGGGATTGTTCCTTTAAATGCAAATGAGCTCTGCTCACCCCGCCCCTCTCTTCTCTCTGTGGAAAGACGGTGTTGTTTACATTAGCACACTGACAGGCATCTGAGAATGGCTCGATTTGAAAAAGGGGATATTATTTTTACAGATTAATTATAAACTACTGCATGGATTTTTATCATTATAGTGTAGATTTGTACATACACTGCCAACACACATTAATGTTCAAACAACATGAAAAAGTGAACTTAGCATCCGATGACCCCTTTAATGTCAAAAAGTAGCTCAATTAAGCTGAATTCATCCTTCATTGCTGCCGACATAATGGGTACATTTGAGATTTTGGTTTGTGCTTAATGAAGAATGTAATACACATGGATCAGAGACTTGTATCAATGATCTCTGACATCACAGTTAACTAATCATTCAAAAAATGATGCAAAAACACTACAAGACTTTTTCACAAAACATTTGGAGTGATTTAGAAAATTGAAAACATATTTTAAGAATCTTACACTCTTAACAATAAAGGTGCTTCACGATGCCATAGAAGAACCTTTTTGTCTAAATTGTTCCATAAAAAACCTTTTATCATCTAGAGAACCTTTCTGTTTCACAAAAAGTTTCTTTGTGGCGAAAGAAGGTTCTTCAGATTATAAAAAGGTAAGGAAAAAATGATTCTTTAAAGAACCTTTGGGTTCTTTTTGGAACCAAAAATGGTTCTTCTATGGCATCGCTGTGAAGAACCTTTTGAAGCATTTTTATTTTTAGGAGTTTATACTGATCTCACAGACAGAATTTAGAAGATATAAACACAAAGCTGTATATTTCCAAAGTTAGAGAGATGACAGGATGAGTAACGTTCCTTTAGCTCAGCTAAACAAATGAGAATGTATTGAATTCACTGTAAGTCACTTTGGATAAAAGAAAGATTTTCCTAATGAATGAATGAGTGTGAATGTAAAATAATTTGTGAGAAGCAAAGTATAAAAAAAGCACATAACAATAAAATTGTAATGTTGAATCATACAGTCACGTGCACCGCCTGTAAGGTCTCCATCTGTGGAGAGGAAGAGGGAACTGGATAGAAAAGAGGAAGAAATGGATAGAAGAGAGAGAGAACTGGACAGAAGAATTGTGGAACTTGATAGAAGAGAGGAAGAAATAAATATAAGAGAGAGAGAACTGGAAAGAAGAGCGATGGAACTTGATAGAAGAAAGGAAGAAATGGATAGAAGAGAGAAAGAACTGGAAAAAAGAGTGATGGAACTTGATAGAAAAGAGGAAGAAATGGATAGAAGAGAGAAAGAACTGGAAAAAAGAGTGATGGAACTTGATAGAAAAGAGGAAGAAATGAATAGAAAAGAGAGAGAACTGCAAAGTAAAGCGATGGAACTTGATAGAAGAGAGGAAGAAATGGATAGAAGAGAGCAGGAACTGCAAAGAAAAGCGATGGAACTTGATAGAAGAGAGGAAGAAATGGATAGAAGAGAGAGAGAACTGGAAAGAAGAGGGATCGAACTTGATAGAACAACAGAGATGATATGTGTGATGATGCGAGAACGTTGTGAAGCAGGTCAGTGTTTCTCTAACAACAGCACATTTCAGCATATATGCTAAGCATTAAATGCTTCTTTAGCTAAACAGTAATAACATGCACTGTATCAGCCCACAGCCTAAGCAAATGCTCCACTTTCCTCCACAATGCTAATTCAGTGTTTTATCACAGTGTTTAATTTTATCAGTTTTACTCACCTAATTAAGTCTTAAGCAAAGCAAGTAATGGAACGACAGTTTCAGCAGAAACAATTTTTGAGTACTTGATTGGGTCACATTCATCCTAAATAATTTAATCTAGTGCATTAAGCACATTTTAGAGAGTTACATTAATCAAAATCAAAGAAATCAAGTTTAGAAGAAATGTTACATTGATTACAAGAAATATGATTGAGTAAATTGGGAAAATATGTGTTTTTCTGAGGGTTCACAGAATGTCACAGAGAGTCAATGGACAGAATGGACAAAATTTGGGTACCATTTGAAATTCATATCTTTAGAGGCCATTATGTTGTTGTTGTTGTTGTTGTTTTCTCCACAATATACCAAACCTATGCCAAAGTAATGCCTCATTTGCACAGCTAACATAACATTTCAGAAAACGTGCTTGCAGTCCTTATTGTCCTTATTGCCTCGTTCAGGCCATGCAGCCACTGCTTGATATATTTCATCCATATGAGGAGAGGACGAGGGAACTGGAAAGAAGAGTGATGGAACTGGATAGAAAAGAGGAAGAAATGGATAGAAGAGAGAGAGAACTGGAAAGAAGAATGATGGAACTTGATAGAATGGAAAAAATGGATAGAAGAGAGAGGCAACTGGAAAGAAGAGCGAAGGAACTTCATGGAAGGGAGGAAGAAACGGATAGAAGAGAGAGAGAACTGGAAAGAAAAGTAATGGAACTTGATGGAAGAGAGGAAGAAATGGATAGAAGAGAGAGAGAACTGGAACAAAGAGCAATAGAACTTGAAAGAAGAGAGAAAGAAATGGAAAGAAGAGCGATGGAACTTGTTAGAAGAGAGGAAGAAATGGATAGAAGAGAGAGAGAACTAAAAAGAAGAGAGATGGAACTTGATAGAAGAAAGGAAGAAATGGATAGAAGAGAGAGAGAACTAAAAAGAAGAGAGATGGAACTTGATAGAAGAAAGGAAGAAATGGATAGAAGAGAGAGAAAACTAAAAAGAAGAGCGATCGAACTTGATAGAAGAGAGGAAGAAATAGGTGCGATTCAAGTACGTTATGAATTGCCAGCGGCAGCAGGAGCATCAGGAGTGGTAGACCGACCGGACAGAAGTACAGGTGTGATGGCACATTTCACTGAAATAAGTGTGTTGGATTTACATGTTTACATCAAGTACAGTGGTCACACATGAATCACTTACACTGTAAAAAAAATGCGTAAAATTTCCTGTAAAAAAACGGCAGGTGTGGTTGCCAGAATTTTAACGTTAAAAATACGGTAGCAACATTTAATGTTTTAAGGTTTTCACTTAAATTTACAGGTGAATACCGTAATTTCATTAAATTATATAATGTTAATGTACCAACGTATTAAAGTACTGAAATCTGTTTTGTACCTTTGTAATACACTGATAAACACCAAAACCAGGTGGTGATGAGAAAGTCAAATGATGAACCAAAGCCCATCACAAAGAGTTTTAAATATTAACATATATAGAAGGTGTCATTCACACAAACACTAAACACCATCATGGCAACACAGATGAAACTGAAATAATGCAATAAACATTAATTTAACAACATTAGATGTAACATACAACCCTAATGTATAAACCTGCTAAGAAAAAACTGAGAAGAAAGAGTTATTTCAACAACAACAAAAAAAACCCAACAAATTAAAAAAAAATGTAACACAGAGAATTCTGGGAGTGTCATATGGTTATTGCATGTAATGTTTACGGTTATTTATATTTTACAGTCTTCTACCATTAACAATTAAACAGGTTTAACTGTAGCATTTTTAGTTTTTTGCCATTTTTTTTTAATTCACTGTCATTTTTTACAGTGTAGGTAAAACAAACATAATTTGTTTAGATAGTTTCAACATGTTGGAATGTAGTCATTTTTAAGCAACCTAATTAAATAGATTCAAATTGATTTTACTGTATATGGTTCCCTGACAGAATTAACTGATTCAGTTTCATATATTTTTTGTTACATGACTGACTTATTAGAATGTACAACCTGTTAGCTAACAATAGCACATTTCAGCATATATGCTAAGCATTAAATGCTTCTTTAGCTAAACAGTAATAACATGCACTGTATCAGCCCACAGCCTAAGCAAATGCTCCACTCTTCTCCACAATGCTAATTCAGTGTAATTTAAACAGTTCTAATAACGCCAACATTGAACATTAAACACTATCAAGTCTCCTCTTTTCATCTTGCTCAAACCACATAAAACAACACATAATTTCATCAGTTTTCCTATCCTCATTAAGTCCCAAGCAAAGCATGCTGGGAACTATAGTTTCAGCAGAAATCATTTTTGAGTACTTGATTGGGTCACATTTGTCCTAAATAATTTAATCTAATACATTAAACATATTTTAGAGAATTGCATTAATCAAAAGCAAAGAAATCAAGTTTAGAAGAAACACAATTTTGTTGCGTTGATTGCAAGTAATATGTCTGATTAAATTGGACTATATGTGTTTTCTTGTTTTGTGTGATGCTGCCACAAATGAAAACAGAGACTCCACAACAGAGGCAAGAGCAAGTAAAAGTAGCAGAGCAACACTCAGAATTGAAGGCACAGGAAATGCCAACTGAAGCACTGAAACCTGTGCGACGTAACAGCATAACAGAGCCCCCTTACAGTAAGAACTATTTTACTGATGCACATTTCAGTGAACATGGAGACAAAGGATCATGAAATGATTTGAATTTCATAGGATACACCAAAATTTCACTTTTGATAGCAGACCACACACTGGGCCTCCGGTGATAAGATATTGAATAATGTTATCAAATCACAACTCTGCACAATGGATTCAAATAAATCCAACATACATTTAACATACACCTATAATAGACCTGTATTTTTACTTATTGTTGGAAGCAACACATTCCAGGTAGCACACACTTCATCAACAAATTACATTTGTTTTAATTGAATATGTTTACTGATAAAATCAATTGAAAACCTCCCTCTTCCCCACAGCGTTGTCACCTATGCAATGCATGAGTTGGGCAAATATCTGCATGAGATCTGTTGTTTGCGACTAAATCTAAAGGTTTTCTCCTCTCTGAACCACTTTGCTTTCAATTCTTCACTGTTTAATAATGTCAAACAAGCTAGTGTAAACACATTTCAGCGTTATAGTCACATTTGAATGCAAAGTAATAGTAACAGAATAATGTAGCATCACATTTACAAGTACATGTTCTCTAATACTGGTGTTATAAGTAACGTTCATGGAAGAAAAAAACATATGGCATCTAAATATTCTGTCTGTCTATCTGTCTATTTTCATCCGTGCCTGAAAGTGAGCCAAAACCTCCAGCTACTCCCTGAATGGACCATGACTGCACTGAAGCAAATTGAAGATTTCCAGTGAAGGTTGAGTACAAATGATCAACTGATTAATCAGCTGATCAATATATGATATGATATATATGATATATAACTTTATTGTCAGACAAAGACTGATTTTTTTCTTGCATGAGTATATTCGTTGACAGTCACTACGACATGGATCATCAAATCTCTACAAGCTCTTATAACAAAATACAAAGTTTCACAATAGACAACAACAACAAAAGATTCTTGTTAGTGAAGTCTTGCTAGTCTAACATAGATGATTCATATACCTTTTCAAGAAGCTGCAATTGGGGAGGTCCCCTTTCAAAAGGTCTAGATGCCATTTAGGTACTATTATGCACCATTAGAGGTAAATACTGTTTTTGATCACTTAACTTAATCTGTGTGTTTTTGTATTGTTTTGAAACTTATAACAGTATTATGACCTGATTTTTAATGTTGAGCTGCTGTTCTTTGATGAGATCATTTCCTGAAGAAAGATGTTATTATTGAGAGGGACACTTAAGCCAAAAATCATGTCACTCTATAGACAGGCCTCAGATTGTGCAAGTTCATCAACTGCTGAAAGTGACAGAGGCCAAATATACAAAAAAAAAAAAAAAAAAAAATTAGAGTTAAAACTGTTACCGGTTTTGACAATAAACCATGATTTAAAAAAAGAAAAATTGAATTATTATAAAAAAAAGAAATTATTTTATTATCACGATTCAGAAACACTTGCAATAAATAGTGCTCACCATTAAGCAAAGTTAGTAAAAGACTGAGACATGAATTACTTGAATCTTCATAAAAGTTTTGATCGCATTTAATTTTCATCTTCTCTCCCTGTACTGCCTAGTAAAATAAAACTATTTCTAATTTAGAATTCTATTTACAATGAATTGGGACACTGCAGTAGTGTTTGTAAGCGCGGCATTGCTTTGTCTACAGTGGTTCTGTCAGACAGTGAATTTCTGTTTTCATTCAGCCTGTCTGCAACTTCTTGTTTAGATGAATGTGAAAATTGGACCATATTTATTGTAAATCTTAATCAAGAAAAACAAGCTACGGTGAATTTAAAAAATCATAATACTTTGGATACGCCAATGTAGAATTGTTTATGGAGCATATAAAGTGTATTTATTATTTGTCTTATCCTTAAAAATGATTTTTGAAGGCTGAAATGTGAGGTTTATAATTTTTTTAATAAAACTTTTGTTGTTGTTGTTAAAACTTTATTTGAACATGTAGTACATGTTAGTAGATAACATGTTATGTTGTAAGTCAACCAACCAATATTTTTTGTTTGTTTAAAACCTGGCCATTATTTTAATGTCAATATTTTAATGTTTATGAGGCCAAAAAGTGCAGAGTTGTGCTAATTTATTTGTTGTTTGTTGATTTTCAGCATAAAACTTGGTGAAATTATTTCAGTGCGTGTATGAGTTTTTATTATTATTATTATTATTATTATTATTATTATTTATATTTAACATGTCCAGCCTCTTTTTTATTATACTGTGATAATATTGATAACCATTATCATTTTGGTAATTATTATCATGATGTGAAACTTTGATACCCTTTCATCTTTTTGTAAAATGCCTCACAGATTCCAAGCAGGTGAAAACAACATGTTAGTTTAAATTTTTGTGGTTTTTGGGGAGCTGTCAAAAGTCAATAATAACATAGTGGAGGAAATGTAAATAACATTTGTGAATGTTTAAAGACAATACAGATACATAACGTCTTCCACTTATGTTTTTATACCACTGATGAGAAGAAGATTAAATAAGGAAAGAGAAGAGTGTAAATGAGTATTTCTGCTATATGAATAAATGTAAATATGGAAAGATGTCTTTTTCATTGATTATGACATTCCTGTATATAATCTAGAAACAATGACAAAGGGTAAGACTTTTTGTTATTGAGTGTCAATTTCTTTTTCCTGGACCTCATGCTTTTCTGGTGAAGAAAATGATTAATCTGAATGCTGAACAGTGAAGAAAAATCAACTTCAAAAAGATGTGGAGCAACTTCCAACCTGGATGGAAATTGTAGAAAGTGTCTGAGTGATGCATAGGCCCAAAATAAGATGTTTATGACATTAATAACTTTTACTCATGATAAAAAAAGCAAAAAAGTCAGAGAGTGGGCTAATGCAAACGGAAGGTCAATAGTGCATTGAATAAAAACATGAGCTTCATTCCTCTGGTGGTAAGTATTTACGACTTTACATTTAAGACTAGATATTTTAACAGTAATTATTAGTGCTATTAAAAGTGCCAATTACATTAGGCTAGAATTTAATATGCAAACATCCTGTTAGACCATTCATAAAATATCTGATATGCTTAATTTTTATTATAGCATCTGAGCACAATGATGAAAAAGATGGAGAAGCAAAGGAAGTGAATCACAACAGGATGATGACTTTACACGTGTGAGACGGGACAGCATGAAATCAGATGCGTCCATTAGTAGGAAATGTCTGATTTTTACACTTACAGCTTTCATAAGTTTGCAAATTGTTTAAATGAAAGAAACTGACTTTAACCAGTAATGCAAGGTATTACAGGCCTAACAAAAACGTTTTTCAAAGGGTTAAATGAACTTTCCAAAATAATAAAGTACTGGCAGATCTTTACACACTTATTCTTTGCATTAAAGCATTTTAGATATTTAGCAGCATTAATGAATTGAATGATAAATACCAAAGTATTTTCTTCTTTATTTTGAAAGATTGTTTACATAAAATATCTTGTTTTTTATACCTTTGAATGCCAGTATTAAATAGTTTTAAGCAGCAAGTACCCTAGTGTTTTCTGTTTTATTTAGCCTATATGAGTAGCTCTTTCTTTCAAACAATGTCTGTTCATTGGATCAGCACATCTTCAGGCTGCTAATCTACAAAGTGACATAATCATATAACAGTCAAATAATAGTGTTAATAGAAATAATTCAGTGCAGGGTGTAACTGTATTTTGATTATAATACTTTAGTCAGATTAGAGAGTGAAATACCTGTGCTACAAGATAGAAGGGTAAATATCAAGTAATGTTATATGGTCTAATAGCGCCATCTAGTGAAAATAGCAGTGTATTAAAACCGCCAATATTCTGCCCTTATTTAGTTTACTCGCCCTCATAATTTCTGTGGAACATAAAAGGAAAGATGTGACTATGGTGTTTTATTTATACCCACATAAGCATGCAATAACTACATACAAATAAATAAAATAAATTAAAATGGAAGGGGATCACAAACATAGACTATATTAAATTTATTCAACTGACGTCATGCGCGCGCACGCGGATAAATAGCGAAATTCGGCAGCAGGCTGCTGCTCAAGATACTGATATGCCTCACAAACAGGCAAGAACGACTTTTCCTTTCACTTTTGATGTAAAAAGGATGCTGATGTTTGTTTTGGGGTTGTTATGGTCGTGTACGCTATTTTACCTATAGGTTTTTTGTTGTTGTTCTTGTTGATGACGACGACGATGATGATGATGATTCGTGTCCTTGTTTTGTTTACAGGCAGCATAATGTTGCCAGATCTTGCATGAGTCAGAGTTTTGAATTATAGAGGAAGAATTGCCAAGTCATTCTGCAGCACAGGAAACGTAAAACAGACTGCATCAATTTAGCAAGGACAAATAATGTATTTTAATAATTATAAATAAGGTAAGACACTGCAGACTGGTTGGTCATTTTATGAGATTGGCAATTTGACTTTTAATAAAGTGTTGTTTCAGACTAGTGGACTAAAGTGTTTTTTTTTTTGTTTGTTTGTTTTTTTAAATATAACACTTTATCTATTTGCATCTGCAGATTTCAGTGTCACTTGGTATCTCATATCACTTCATGTCAAAATGGGGGCGTCAGAGGTGAGTCATATTATTTATAGTCATTCTAATAATATATTAATATAATGTTATATAATTTACAATAATTAGTTGATAGTAATTTTGATGCAGCTTACATATTCACATTTATAGATGATGCAGTTGTGATACAGTAAAAAAAAAAAAAAGTTGTGATACAATAATTCTGCATTTGTTCATAGCAGATGCTTTGGTTCAATGTGACTTACAAATGAGGAATATGTGTAAATATATTATTAAACCTTTAAAGTTACTTATGTAGGGTGAATTCAGGCAAATAGAGACACTTTCGACACACAGAGAGAACACACAAACAGAGAAGAATATATACATTGAAGTGACTTTGGATAAAAGCATTATTTTTTTTCCAGTGCATGAATGAATGAATGAATGTAAATCATAAATGCTACAATAAATTGTAATGTCACATCATACAGTCGCATGCAAGAGCTCTATCTGAAGCAAGAAAGAAGGAGCTGGAGAGAAAAGAGAGAGAACTGAATAAAACCACGGAACGAGCGACAGAATTGGATGAAAGTACAATGGAACTGTATAGAAGCGCGACAGAACTGGATAAAAGTGCAGTGGATCCAGATATTAGAAAGAGAGATCTGGAAAGAAGAGAGAAAGAAGTAGAGAGAAGAGAAACAGAACTGGAGAAAAGACTGATTGACCAACATAGACCACAGATGTGCTGGTTTTTAAGTGAGACTATACTGGGAAAAAGAGAGATGGACCTAGATATTAAAGAAATAGAGCAGGAGAAAAGAGCAATGGATCCAGATATTAGAGTGAGACAACCAGAAAAGAGAGTGATGGAACTGGATAACAGAGAGAGAGAACTGGAGAAAAGAACAATGGAACTGGATAGAAGAGCAATGGAACTGGATGGAAGACTGATGGATCTGCATGTGGAACTAACTAGAAGAGCGACAGAAATGGATATTAGACAGAGAGAAATGGAGAAAAGGGCTGAGAGGAGACAGACCGAACTGGATGAAAGACTGATGGACCTGCATGTAAGGCCGTATAAGCTGTATATAAGAGACAGAGAAGCAATGGAACTGGATGGAAGAGAGATAGATCTGAAGAAAAAGGAGATGAAACAAGATATTGGGGAGATACACATGGAGAGGAAAGAAATGGAACTGCATATTAAAGAGAGAGAATTGGAGTTTAGAGAGAGAGACCTTGATAGAAGAGAGAGCGAAATGGAGAGAAGAGTGAGTGAAATGGAGAGAAGAGAGAGCAAAATGGACAGAAGAGAGAGCGAAATGGAAAGAAGAGAGAGTGAAATGGAGAGAAGAAAAAACGAAATGGATAAAAGGGAAACCGAGCTGTATAGAAGAGAGAGAGAACTGGAGAGAGAAGAGCGAGAACTTGATAGAAGAACTGAAAGAATGAAACCTGTGAGATGTAGCAGCAATGAGTTAGATCATCCTAACAGTAAGAATTTTGTTATTTATGCACATTTTCATTGATGCATATGATGACAAAGGATCGTGAAATGATTATAATTTCACACAATACACCAAACTTGACTTTCATTTTGAGACCACGCACTGGATAAAATAATGAATAGTTTTATCAGTAACATGTTACCCTATTTTAAACGCCATAATACCTAATAATTTAAGTTGCACACATTCATTTCTTTATTTATTTACTGATAATATTAATTGAACCTTTTGCATTCCCACAGCGCTGTCATAGACATCTGCAATTCATGCTTTGAGTCAAATAATAACATCCAAATCTACAGCAATAATGTCATCTAATGACAAAAAAGTCAGTGTAACTACTTTACGGCGCTATATACACATTTGAATGCAAAGTAATAGTAACATGAATGTAACAATGTTCCTTTTAGCTATTGTTTGTTAAATTTGTTCCTGAACAAAAGACATTCTAAGATCAATAAGATATGACACTTAAAACTGTCTGTCTGTCTGTTTTTATTAGTGTCTGAAAGTGAGAACAAATCTCCAACCTACGTGAATGGACACTGAAGCGAGTTGAAAGAATTTCCAGGTTTCCAGTAAAAGATGAGTACAACAAAGATCTGTATATTAATGTTTGAATTAAATCAGCTGCTAGCTAAGTGTAAAATGTTAATCATGGGTATGTAAAAGTAGATCTGTATTTTTTTTTCCAAATCCAAAGTTGGTGAAATCCTCAGTTTTACAAGTTCAAACTAAAATGCTGGGTTCACAGTCACTTTGAGTTCACTCATATAATGAATATGGAATCACAGTTTTCTTCAATCCATTGCATCTAATTTTGGATTAGCCTAATGTTTATTTTTAAATTAATTAATTAATTAATTTGCATCTGTTCTGGTATTAATATTTAATTGATTTATTTATTTATTAAACTAAACAAATCAATAGAAATGTATTGAAGACCGTTTTCACCACTGAATAAAATATAAAAAAAAGGTTATTGCGACTTATCTCACAATTCTGACTTTTTTTCTCAGAATTGCGTGATACAAACTCGCAATTGCGAATTATAAGTCAAAATTCCGAGATATAAATTCGCAATTCTGAGAAATTAAGTCAGAACTGTGTGATATAAACTCGCAATTCTCTGAACATATCAGTGTTTTTTTTCTCCTCATAACCGGACTTTATAACTCACAATTGCGAGTTTGTATCTTTGTGAGATACAAAGTCGCAATTGCAAGAAAAAAAGTCAGAATTGCGAGATTATATTGCGCAATTCTGATTTTATTTCTTGCAATTATGAGTTTATATCTCACGGTTCTGAGAAAAAAGTCAGAATTGCGAGTTTATATGACACAATTCTGAGATGAAAAGTCAAACTTGCAAGATGTAAACTCGAAATTGTGAGAAAAAAGTCAGAATTGTGAAATAAAAAGTCACAATAACCTTTTCTATTTTTTATTCAGTGGTAGAAACGGGCTTCTATAGAAATGTCACTATAATACAAGTGAACTGTAAAGTGTTTGTTGCAGTGTTTTGTTACTGATGTTACCATGGACTGTATGACTTAGGAAAAGATAATGATGATAATGTAAAATTATATATATCATTTAAACTCAACCATTGAAAATACAAATGTCTGTGTATTTTTTTTTTTATTTGTAAATACTTTGACAGAAACCAACTAATAGCAAAAATATCACAGAAATCATTAAGTCCATTGCTAATGATTATTGAGGTTTGTGTCACTGTTTTTCAACCAAAATGATTTCACTTCCTGGATAATGATGGTTGGTAATGAAATGGCTTATGGTTAGGGATAGGCCACTCGAAAATGAAATTCATCATCATTTTCATCATTGTTTATTAACCCTTATGACAGACCTCACTTTGAGGATTTTACAGGTTTACAGTAAAGCCCAGCTGTTAAAAGTGACAGTCACTGTGGTTTATGAGCAGCTGAACATCAAGGATGCCAAATTAACAATTCCTGTTTGTGAAGGAAATGCAAGTAACATTTTGAATGTTTAAACATATATATGGATATATCTTTAAACTTCAATCTTGCTACTTTAATCACATAAGCTCTATTATCAGATTTCACATTCTTTTCTTCGCTCTGTGGTTGGCACTTCCTTTCTGCATTTTATTTGCAAGTGAGCTCTTTCCTGTTTCTTAGGTAACAGGTCTGCTGTCTGCGCACAGTTGGGTTATACAGATTTTTCTGTCTGAATTAATCATCAATCAGACTCCAATCCTATTTTGCAGAAATATATATTGCCATATATATTGTCTGCATCCATGACTGTTTTAGTTTTAACCTTCTTATAATGAGTTGATAGACTTCACCATTCTCATCATACCCAACAAACAATCGAGATGGCGGACAGAACAGAAGGTAACACTTTCAGTATTATTAAACAATAATCATTATTGATCTGCATTCTTTTTCTGAATTTTTTTTTACATTTTCATTAGTTTGTTTTTGATGCTTTGTAGTTTCTATTTTGTAAATTTAGTCATTCCTGTAGATTAGTTTCTGTTACAAACTGTGCAGCTCATGAACACATGGCTGTTGTGACGTTTAAGCATGTTTAATGTGTGTGTTTTTTTAGAGCAAAGTGAAGATTCAGATTTGGGTAAGTAAACCATAATCCCACTAGTTTCGTTTGGACTAATAAAGAGCACTAATATTTTTTTGTGCCTTTTTTCTCTTCTGCAGCCCCACTCATCAGTCACGGTAAGCAGTTTGTTCATTTCAGAAATGTATTTTTTACCATGAACTCAGTAAACAAACAAAATAATAATATTGAGTGTGTGGTAAATGGATTTAATTCTTCTTTGTGTAAAGTGAGTTTTAACAACTTTGTTTCCAACAGAGCAACGTACAAACACACAACAATGTAAGTCAGATTTCTAATTTTATGACTAAATGTCTTTAATGTTACTTTGCACTGCTGTCCTTTTTTCATTGAATCCATGCAGCTGACATTACATTTAAAATACATTAAATTGTTAACATACATGAAAATTTTTACTTGTTTTTTGACCAAACTTTACTACTAAGAAAAGCTGTAAACAAAAGCAAATGCATACATTTTGAAGTAATATCAAATTATCTTTATGAAATATGTAGTGAAGATTTTTTGAGCCTCAGAGTATGTGTCTGCAATCGTTGAAGTATGATTACATTTGACCTCTTTTCAACAGATGGCACATTCACTGAATCCACTGGCTCCACTAATGAGCTTAGATTTATTATGCTCGGCAGCGATAAAGACCTAATGGATGATGCATGTGACATCATTTTTAGAGAAAGAGCAGAAAGAACTGAAACACAGCAAAGAAAAGGTCATGTGTTTGGCAGAAAGATCTGTGTTGTGAAAACACCTTCCACTTGGATGAGTCACGTGGCATCAGGCTGTTGCTTCTCCTCAAGTGTCAAATCTATCAAACATGATATGTTAGACTGTGCATCTCTAGTCTTTCCTGGACCTCGTGCATTTCTATTAGTTATTGACAACAGGACAGTGACTGGGATGGAGCGTTATATTTTAAAAGCAATCGCTAAAGTGTTTGGCAAAGAAGCCTTAGACTATGCTATGTTATTGACTATTGGAAGAACTGAACCAAAAGCATCAATCAATAGCATCAGGAAGCATGTGAAATGGTGTTATATATTAGAGGACACTGAGCAAAGTGTTCAGGGTCTATTTGCAGAAACAGAAAGAATGGCACAAAACAAGGAATCCACATTCTTTATTCAGCCATCAGATCAAAACCTCATAAAAGCATTTTTATCATGGGAAAAGGAAAGAGAGGCTGAAATACAAAAACAGCATGAACAAGAAACGATGGCTTTAAAAGAAAGATTTGGGCTTACTGAAAGTAATTATAAGAAAGAAAACGACTCTTTGAGAGACTTGATAGTGGACACTGTGAAACAGTTAAAGAAATACAGTCAAGGGGCCTCAAGTGCTCAAGAAGATCTGCTGTTTAAAGAATGTAGCAACACCACCTTGAAAAACATGTTTCCATCTATCATTGATGATTTTACTGAACGTGAGAAAACACTGAATGAACAGCTGGCGGCTTGTAAAGAAACTGTGAGCACCTTGAAGAACGTCTATTCATTCATGTATGATTATATTTGTCAAGAGAGTCCAAATGAAAATAAGGATATCCAAAAAGAACTGCAGCAACTCAAACTCAAAGAAAAAGAGTTGGAACGGAAACTTAAGGAAGCAGAGGACAGATTAAGGCTGGAGAAAGATCTGAGTAGAAGAGAGAAGGAACTGGAGTCCAAAGAGAGAGCAACGGTAAATAAAGAGCAAGACATTCAGCCTGGTGGAGAAGAGCATCTAACTTCTCCTGGGTGTAAGTATCGTTCAAGTAAACCTGACACAAAAATCTCAATGCTACAGGTTCAATCCAAGGTCTAGCGAGCTTTATTGGCAGCATCTGTGGCATAATTACCAAAGAAAATATTTGAATATTTCATGTTTACTGCACTTGCAACAAAAGTATACACAAGGTCTAAAACAGATCCAAGATTTTTACAGAAACATTTTTTTCTGGAGCATTCTGAGATTAGATTGCTTGGTAAAATGCACAGTAGTTCTCACATGTTAGTTTTTTTCCAGTTCATTGATAACTTAATGTTGATTTTGCTTTGTTCTACTGTATTCTTAGCGTCTGACACTAAACAGCGATCTGTAAATGAAAGAAAAGGAGAGTTGACGAGCAAAGATGAAGATTTACATGACTCTGAATCACCTGAGTTTGGAAAACCTGTGAGACGCAACAGCAACCAATCCATGCCACCTGAAAGTAAGAATTTAGTTTATTTTCTATTTTGACAGTTCTTTTATGTTTGCCCTTTGTAGATACATACAAAATAAACAGTATCCTTCTTAACAGAAATCTCATCCTTGAGATTGATAAGAAGTGGTTCTTATTGCTTTTAGATATTATAAGGTCAGTTTAACTTGACAGTGTTTTTAATTTTAATTGAAACCAACTGAGCTTGTGTTTGCTCCTAGTGACTGAACATGAACATGGACCCCTAAACACACTCTGAAATGACAGGCGTCAGTTGGAGGATTCAGCATCAACATTTTACTCCACTTTATTTATATTCAGTAGACAACTCAAAATGTTGTAAAAGTGATATATCCAAACAATCTGCATGTGTGAAACACCTCACAGATGTCAAAAACATGGAATAACAGCACAACAGCCTAAAATTACTGTGGTTTCTGAACAGCTGAACAGGAAGTGAAATTATCATCATTCGCTAGCATGCTTCCAAAATAACTTTTTAATGATGAAGACACTCATCTAAAACATACCCATTGTATTTCTGTCTTACAGTCACACTGTAAAATTTGCATCCTCTATAATTGTTGCATAGAAACATTTAAGAACACTGAAATCCTCGTATGTTTATGTGGTATTGAAGAATAAAAGTGAAGATGAACTAAAATTAATTAAAAAAATTGTATTCAAATAACTATAAATAAATGTGCTTTATGTGAAAATGTATAATGTAATTTTAAAAGATGAGCCGAGTCAAATTTGGTAAAAATCTGATCAATGGTCTAGGGGGAGTTTAAATCATGATCAGAAATAACCAGGTTCAGAGGTCGTCTCATTTACTCTTGGTGGTCAGCAGTAATGAAACACCCTCATAGGACTACTGCTATAGTCTGGGAATTAATACTGTTTAAACTAAATGTTTAAAAAAATTAAAAAACCTACATGCATTATTTTTAATAGAAATAATACAGCATCCATTTAATTTCCTCCCACTGATGTTTAGCTCACTATATATTTACTTGGCACAACAACAATCAGCATCTCAATTTTAACAAATAAATTGTCAAAAGCTTTTGGACAGTAAGATTTTTAATGTTTTTAAAGAAGTCTCTTCTGCTCACCAAGCCTGCATTTATTTGATCCAAAATGCATCAAAAGCAGTAATATTTTCAGTACGCAGTCTAGGGCACCAACTTCCGGGGGGGAAAAACCCTTTGTCTTTTTTATATTATTAATATTAACATATACATGAGTACATAGGTATACATAAAAAATATAAACAATGAACATATAATGGTAAAAAAAAAAAATGCATTTTACGGTGAATGCAGTAGCCTATAGGCTAAGCACACATGACGTGCTGTTCCCCAATTTCGCGCCCATGCCCGCTCACCCTCATCACCCAGTGTTGACTGGGTGGTGGCAAGAAAAGAAAAAAAAAAGGCCAAGATGAAGCCTGTGTATCACTTGTAAACTTACCATCAACGCATCTGCCTTACTATTCTAGTTTCCATTGCTTAAAATGTATTAGGCTATATAAAAACAAAAGCAATAATGAATGGTTAATTAATAATAATCATATAGTTTAATTAAAAAACACTGTTAAAATACATAATGTAGGCTGATACAAAATAAACAATCATAAAAACATTACAAATGTATTATTACAAATACCTGCAAAGGGCATAAAAAGCTAATAATTACTGTTGTTACACTCACAGGACAATCAAATCCTTGTTTAATATTGACCAAACATTTAATTTAAATATCCACCTAATCTTGCGATAGAGATGCTACAGCCTCTATAATTTCTTCAACACAAACGTGGGCATCATCACAACTCTTGCCAAAATCAACCATGGTTTTATCATAGTAAAACTGCTTAATTTTTTTTTTGTGTGTGATTTCTGAATGCTTGAGACAATAAAATCAATAAGTCAGCTGTATTAATAAAATCATAGCTATAGGTAACTGTCTAGAGCTACAACTGTAATTTGTAAATAATACAATTTAATTGCAATTTATTTATTAATTTACTATGTAAAATAGCTGCTTTCTATTTGAATATATTTTAAAATGCAATTTATTGCATCTGAGACGATGAAACACAAAGTTTTGGTGTCAGTATGTCAATATGTCAATATGATGTGTTGTTTTGCAACATTTAGTTAAAAGTGTCTATGACCCGTTTAATTTTATCCAGAGTGTCCTGAAATTGAGAAGCTGTTTCCCTCATATAATGAATAAACTTCAGAGTTTCTGATTTGATTTCTTCTGCGTTTTTCTCTTTTGCTCCTTGATTCATTTCAGAGATCTCTGTTGAATCTTGAACAATAGAAGCAACATCAAGAGCAAGAAACAGAGCTGAGAGTACGCCAGTGGCTGCTGCTGTCATACGGATATATTTGCCACTCTCCGCAGTTGCACGCATAGCTCTGGCAGCCTGCGCAGGTCCACGCATAGCATTGACAGCCTTCACATACATATGGATTTCTCTGGCAGCCTCTGCACAAATTTTTCCAATTAGAGGCACATCAGCTGCTTTTGCAAACGTTAATAAGTCATCAAAACTTCTGGCTGATGTCCGAAATTCCAGTTTACTTAATTTTTCGTTTAGCTGTTGAATATCTTCAGTGATGCTAGAAATTGTACTCAGATGATAAATCATTGGTTTGATTTTCTCCAGGAAATCATTGATGATGTCCATAATAGTCTGACGTAGGTTTTTTTGCTTGAACATGTTGGTGAAGTTAGATACTGCACCTGTTGCTCCTCCAGCTGCTCCAACAACAGCTCCAACAGTTGTAAGAGACAAAGAAGCTCCCAATGTGAATGGAGATAAAGCCAGACCCACTAGTGCTGTGACTCCTCCAACTGCTCCAATTGATGATCCTACCAAACTGCCCATTGTAGTGTTCTTGTGCACAGATTCAATTTCATCAGTGATGTCGTTCAGTTTCATTATTTGACTAATGAGTGATTGATGATTTATGTCAAATTCTGACTTTAGTTCCACCATTTTTCTTTGGAATATTTCAAAAGCTTTATGTTTCCTGAAATATCAAAACTTTTATCAGGATTAAAGGGTATTTGAATGAATTTTGTTCTGTGCTTTATAATTTTTCCACCCTTGCCATTGAGAGCATATATTCTGTTAAAGGGGTGCTATTATGCTTTTTCACTTTTTGAATTTTAGTCAGTGTGTGGTGTGTATCTTTGAGCATAAAAAAGATCTACAAAGTTACAAATCTCAAAGTGCACTCCAAAGGGAGATATGTTGTTTTTAAAAAATCCCTTTTCAAGAACTTTAACGAAAGGCTCCTTGGACTACAGCATTTGTTTTCTGCATGCAATAATGTCACAACGCGGCCCATTAGAATATCATTAAATTAAAACCTGCATACGGAAACTTGAAT
>JAHKKF010518581.1:0-38681 GCA_019740295.1 Labeo calbasu
TTATCATTATAGAGTAGATTTGTACATACACTGCCAACACACATTAATGTTCAAACAGCATGAAAAAGTGAACTTAGCATCTGATCACCCCTTTAAGACATATGAACGTTTACTTACAGCAGGGTTTGTTTAATCAAACTTTATGAGGGCACAACGACTAGTTAAAAATGAAACTAACTAATCAGAACAAGTACACAGCCGAGTAAAGACTGACTGCATGTGGACAAACGCTCTCAGATTCTGATATGAAAGACGCTTCTGAAGCGTCCAGAAGGTTTGAGATGCCTGAAGATGTGAAAGTCTTCATCAATCAGTCAGTCTTTACCCGCCATCTGTTCAGCTGGAGCAGTGCATCATGGGACAGTGCTCAGACAGACACTGAACAGCCAAAACAACAGGACAGATGAGAATACTGTACTTACCATCCACATGTGTGTGTGTGTGTGTGCTACAGATCTACTGTCATCTCTAAACGATCCACATGATGTTCACACACATCTGCTCTAATCTAACCTGTGATCCTGAGGACTGACTTTCCCACAACGGACAAACATCACGGATGGTTTCTTACATGTTTCTTACACCTTTATGCTAATTCAGCTATGAATATGCTGCTCTGTTCTGTTTCTGATTAATCAGATCGATTGTGAGATCGCGTCCGTGTGAGCGTCTGTCCTCAGGAGCGCGTGTGTCAGTCGTTGCGTGTGGGATTCAGCAGTACCTGTGTCTACCTGTCCTGTCTGGGACACTGAAAGATAAAGGTCTGCAGAAAGAGAGAAACGCAAAGAGCTGGAGACAGTCAGGAAAGAGTGAAGAGAGACAGTTACAGCACCTCAAGATCAACACACTTCATACAGGACGTCTGTCACGACCCGCCGCAAACACGCGCTTTCATTTCAACAGAAAGATCCGAACGCCGCCCGTGAATTCAGCTCGGGTCAAACACAGGAAGATCAGCGATGCACCAAACCATCAGCAGCCAGAAAGATAACTATTTTTGATCAACATATGCACTATATTATAAATTCATTGTATTTTTATTTGAATAAATATGTCATGAAAACAAGCTTTTATTAAAGCAACTGTTTAAATGTTTATTTTTCAACAACAAACTGGAGTAGAAACATTATTCTATTATTAAGCCCTTGACATAAAAACTGCCTCATGTGCATCTAAATGTGTGTACAACTCAGGTTTTATGAGTGTTGATTATTACATAAATGTAAATAATTGATTATTAAATATAAACCTGGACCACAAAACCAGTGTCAGTGTTTTGCCTTGTTTTACCCCTGCCTTTGTTTCTAGTTTTCCTTATATGATCAGTTTCCTGTTCTTGTTTAGTTGATTGATTATTCTATGCACCTGTGTTCCTAATTATCCCGAGTATATTAGTTTCTGTCTTTTCATTTGTTCCTCATCCGGTCCAGCGCCTGCATACTATGTCACTTGTTGTCAGCGATTGTGCCTAAGTTGTATTTTCCCCTGCGTTTACCTAATTAAAGACTGTTAAAGTGAAGTTTGAGATTCCTGTGCTCTCCTTGCATCATGCAGCCAAGATAAAAAGCTGAATAAATAAGCTTTCCATTGATGTATGGTTTGTTAGGATAGGAGAATATTTGGCTGAGATACAACTATTTGAAAATCTGGAATCTGAGGGTGCCAAAAAAAAAATCAAAATATTGAGAAAAGCACCTTTAAAGTTGTCCAAATGAAGTTCTTAGCAATGCATTTTACTAATCAAAACATAAGTGTTAATAAATTTATGGTAGGAAATTTACAAAATATGTTCATGGAACATGATCTTTTTTTTTTTTTTTTTAAAGATTTATTTTTTGGCATTTTTTGTGCAATGAAACACGATCTTTACTTAATATCCTAATGATTTTTGGTGGAAAATGTATAATTTTGATCCATACAATGTATTGTTGGCTATTGCTACAAATATACCCGTGCTACTTAAGACTGGTTTTGTGCTCCAGGGTCACAAATAATATTTATTTTTAGTTTTGACTCAGAATTCTTCATTTAGCGCATCATTAAAGCCAATGTGGCAGCGCAGGGATGGTCAGCGCTGGTCTATGGCGGGTCTGTGATGAATCAGACACTCACATTCAGTCAGATCGACTCACGAGAAGCGCCTCGGATCTGAACACCAAACACTTCAGCGTTACAGCTTTTCTGTCAGTATCAGAGCGATAATACTGACAGAAAATAACATGTCACCTTTTGCTTGATTACTTTGGGTTTAAAAGACACTTAATATACTAGAACTGAATTGATCTGAATGACGCTGTCTTCCGCTTTACAGCTGAACTGAATACGCTCATATTTGACAGATTTTGCAACACTGACTCTGAACTGATATAAATTATGACAGTATTGTTTAAGTCTCATATGTGACCCAGGACCAAAAACCAGTCATAAGGGTCAATTTTTTAAAATTCAGATTTATACATCATCTGAAAGCTGAATAAATAAGCTTTGCACTGATGTATAGTTTGTTAGGATAGGACAATATTTGAAAATCTGGAATCTGAGGGTGCAAAAAAATCTAAACATTGAGAAAATCGCCTTTAGTTGTGCAAATAAAGTTCTTAGCAATGCACATTACTAATCAAAAATAAAGTTTTGATATATTTACAGTAGGAAATTTACAAAATATCTTCATGGAGCATGATCTTTACTCAATATCCTAATGATTTTTGGCATAAAAGAAAAATGTATAATTTTGACCCATACAATGTATTGTTGGCTATTGCTACAAATATACTTAAGACTGGTTTTATGCTCCAGGGTCACTTACTTGATGAAGTTTGCATCAGTGATTCTATTCTTTTCCTGTTTTTTTCTTAGAAACAATCTGCATTTTATAAAGCGCTGTAGAAATACATGTGATTGAGAGAAACACGAAGTGGCTCCTCTCAGCGTCTGATGATGTTTATATGGTTTTGCGCGTGTGAGATGGAAATGATCAAACGGAGCCGTGTTCAAATGCTCACGATGCAACGCATTTGGCTTTGTTTACTGACAGAAGCGAGGAATCCCACACTGATCTGATCTTCAGATTGATCACAGAAGAGCAGCAGCAGCAGACATTCAGAACCAAGGCATCACAGAACAGCATTCTGGGACATGCGTTCCACACGCACACGCATGCTGCCGGCGGAGACGTGCGCCACTCTCACCTCGGACTTCTCCATCTTGTTCTGCGCCTCCACCTGCGTGATGATCTCGCTCATGTTGGTCTCCAGCACCATGCCGCCCATCACCATCTCAGCCAGGATATTGTGAACCTGCAGACACACAGAACAAACACAGCTCTCAGCACCCCGCGGCTCACGCCAGTGTTCGTTTGTGAAGCGTGCATCACCTTATCCATGTGGAAGATCAGGTCCAGTTCACACACATTCTCGAAGCACTTGTCCAACGTCTCCACAAACACCTGCAGACAGAGAGAGAGCAGAGACAGTTTTAACGAACAAACTGAATAGAAAACAATATTCCAGATGTAAATGTCAACGGTTTAAAGTTTGAAAATTAGTGCTGGGCAATGATTAATCACAATCAATTGCATCCCACATAAAAGTTTTTGTTTACTTAATATATGTGCGTTCTGTGCATGGATATATTTAGAAAAAAAAATGTTATGTTTATATATTGAATATATTTATATATAATATAATTTATATGAATGTAAATATAATAATGTAAATACATGTAAATATTTTCAAAATATATACTGCATGTGTGTGTCTTTACATATACATAATAAATATACACAGTACACACACATATATTATATAAACACAAAATTTTATTTTGCATGTGATTAATCACGATTAAATTATTGCACAGCACTATAATACAACTTCCTACAGATTTACATTAATTCATTTTACAAAAAGAAAAAAATATAAAAATATAAAACTTAATTAAAAGGGAAAACAAGTTTTCATTCTCCATTGTAAGCTATTTGTACTTGGGCTGTCAAACGATTAATTATGACTGACTGCATCTAAAATAAAGGTTTTTGTTTACATAATATATTTGTGTGTACATTCTGTATATATAAATACATGCATGTGCATATTTTAAAAAAACATGTTTTGTTTATATTTGTTTATATCAATTATATGAACATAAATACATACATGTAAATATTTTCAAAATATATACTATATGTGTGTGCATTACATATATACATAAGAAATATACACAGTACACACACAAATATTATATAAACACTAACTTTTATTTTGGATACGATTAATCGCAATTAATCATTTGACAGCACTTATTTGTACTTAATCATAAATAATTTTAATCGTAAACTCAATTTTGTTCATTTTCCCAGAAAAGTGAACAGAATTGAGTTTACGCTAAATGTATCTTGATTTGAGGATTTTTAGATACAGAAGATATTGGGTTTTTTTGTGATGCATGCCACATTTAATGGCATGACTTCACGAATTTAAGACTTTCTGCTCTTATTTAAGATCTTTTTAGGCCTTAATTAGTGTAAGGATGAATCAAGACTTTTTAAGACCCTTTAAGGGTTTTTTTCTGTCACCTGACAGAGTTGATTTCAAAACGTGATCTGAATTAAAGAGCTGCTTTGCACTAAGTGAATTTGTTCATAATGGATGAATTTTACACAGTTAATAAACTGAAGTGAACCGAATAATGACACAGCAGAATGTGGATTGGTCTCGTGTTTAATGACGTTTGCATCATTGATTCTGTTATTTTATTACTGTGAAGCTGCTTCGACACAGTCTGTTCTGTATAAAGTGCTGTATGATTAAATGTGACCTGGATTAGATCCAGAATGCCCAGCTCGCTCTCAGATGAATCCACACAGAACACGAAGTAAAGCGTGGCGTAGTGTCTGTAGATCAGCTTGTTGTCCGAGCCGCCGATTAACCTAAAAACACACACACACGAGACACCGTCAGCGTGATGTCAATCACATGACACTGCTGAAGAAACACGTGTGTCTGTGCATCTTACAGTCCGCCCTCCAGGAAGTTGCAAACGTTTTCGTCTCGTTTGGAAACCAGATGAAAGGTTTCTCTGATGATCTGCTGTTCTGTGTCTTCAGTCTGAAAGGAATAAAACAGATATTAACTAGATAAAAACTTAGTCAAGACATGCTTTTATGTTGGCTTAAGAAAGCAAAAACAGGAAGTTTAAAAAGTTTTAAAAGCTAGAAGCTTGAAGATTTGGAATTAGTTTGAAGTTTAGATTAGTTTTAAAGATCAAAAAGATAGAAAGATAGCATGTTGCTAGCATGTTTCTAGCATGATTAGCAAGTTGCTAGCATTTTATTAGCATGTTGCTAGCATGATTAGCATGTTACTAGCATGTTGTTAACACGACTGTATCATGACTAGCATGTTAATAGCATGTTGCTAGCATGATTAGCATGCTACTAGCATGTTGCTAACATGATTCTAGCATGATTAGCAAGTTGTTAGCATTTTATTAGCATGTTGCTAGCATGATTAGCATGTTACTAGCATGTTGTTAACACGACTGTATCATGACTAGCATGTTAATAGCATGTTGCTAGCATGATTAGCATGCTAATAGCATGTTGCTAGCATGTTAGCATGATTTGCGAGTCACTAGCATGTTGCTAGCATGTTTCTAACATAATTAGCATGTTATTAACATGTTGATAGCATGATTCTAGCCTTAACACGTTACTAGAATGTTGTTAACATGATTCTAACAAGACTAGCATGTTATTGGCATGTTGCTAGCATGGTTTTATCATAATTAGCATGTTAATAGCATGTTTAACATGTTGTTAACATGATTAGCAAGTTACTAGCATGTTGTTAGTATGATTCTAGCATGATTAGAAAGCTACTAGCATAATTATAGCACGATTAGCATGTTTCTAGCATAATTAGCATGTTACTACCATGTTGTTATCATGTTGTTCGCACAATTTGCCAGTTGCTAGCATGATTCTAGCATGATTAGCATGTTTCAAGCATGATTAGCATGTTAATAGCATGTTGTTAGCATGATTCTAGCATGATTAGCAAGTTAGTTTGAATGAGTTTAAATGCACTAGAAATATAGTACATAGAAAGGAAGCTTGACTGAGTCTCAAGGGAATTTTGACAGATGGAGCTTGAATAGTTTTGGCTCATTTGAACACTCGGTCAATGTAAGTCTATTGGATTTTTTCCAGTTTTAATCGTCATTTTTTGGAAAACCGTAAGTCCCATGAGTTAGAAAAGATAGCACACCCAGTCAGATTAGTCTGAAGATCTGGGCTGAGTTTGGAGTTTGTAGAGTTAAAGCTCTAGGAGAAGATACAGTCAGAAATTTTAGTCTCAGAAGAAGTTGTTGTTTAAATAGGATTTCAGTAAGTTGACTTTCTCCAGCCAACTTAATAAGCTGCATGTGAAGGCAGTGTCCACAGAAAGCATTATAAGGCAGACTGATGTCAGCAGTTCTTCAGTGTGAGCAGCAGGTGTCGCTGTTTCACCGCACTTGTGAACGCCACGCTGGCAGCAGCCGTGTTTATGGAGCTGCTGTGGCTTCAGGGTCAGGAGTGAAATTCATTCAGTCTCATTCAAATGCAGTGAAGTGTTTATGAGGACATTAACACTGATCTGACATAACCACTGTCTTCTGCAGAGACATTTGCAGCACAGTTACTGTCCTGTTCATCACTGTGAAGCTGTTGTGAAACATTCTGTACTGTATGAGGAAATTAATGTGACTCAATGTCTCACTGCCCCTTATTCCTCAGTCAACTGACGTGAACTTGTGAAAATCCTTCACTAACACGCGGCCATTCCTTCAGCGCTCACACTGACTTTCTTACAAATACAGTGTGTATGTAAAGTTCTCGTTAAATGATGTTAACTGTGTTTCACTGGACGCTGCATAATGACTATACAGTTTAGTGTCCTGATGAGGCAGCTGACAGTGAAACAACACCAGCCTGTGAAAATGATCGTGTAACTCGAGAGTGACCTCTGACCCTGATCACATGTCAGGAGACAAAGAGTGGCTCTTCAATATTTTACAGGCTGCACACACACACACAGTCATATACATACACACTGCACACACACTGCACACACACTGCACACACACAAACTCTCACACACACTGTCAACACACACACATTATCTCTAAATTAACATTAGTTCATTTACATTCTGTGCTTTACATGGCAAAAATCTAGTATTCCTCCATGACAACTGATTTAAGGGCATTTTTCCATTATCACAATCTATGTATGTTTAACATTTCAGCTGTACTAATAACCCGTCAAATACTTTATTTCTCTGACAAATCAACTGTTCAATTATTCACAATAACACCATTCATCATTTAACACACAGTAACGCGTAAAGCAATATGCATAATAATAATAATAATAATAATAATAACAATAACAACAACAATAATGATAATAATAATAATAATAATAATGAGCAGTGAATGATTTACTCACGTAATGCTCGTAGAATTTTGACAGCCGTGGTTTGCCATGATTATTAAATATGAGAATGGCTTTTATCATGTTCTCCGCTTTGGTCAGATCCAGCTGCGGCTGAAGCTGTCGATGTTACAGACTGATATTCCAATAATCAATAACTAATAATCGGAACCTTGACACTCACGCGCACAGTAGAGCGGAAGAGTGCGCGCCGGAACCTGTCAACAAACGCAGCAGAGTAACTTCCGCTACAGTGAGAGCAATCCAATGACGCAGCGACACTGTCAAAATAAAAGTCATGACACCCTGAGATTGACTGTTCTTAACATAATTGCTCAAGATTTTCACTTACTGTTACACATAATTAATTAACAAAAAAACATACTTCTATACACTTGTATTATTAGATGAAATACTGAACATATCCGTATATGTGCTTATTATGTACTGATGAAAACAAGAGGTGAAAAATGGATGTAACATTACAAAGAAGTTGGCATTAACAGAGTTTGGCATACCCCACAACACAAAAGATAATTCACTTACAGAGCATTCGCGAATCGTTTGATTCAGTTCAGGACTTCGGAGCGGGTTCGCGAATCGTTTGATTCAGTTCAGGACTTCGGAGCGGATTCGCGAATCGTCTGAGTCAGTTCGGAACTTCAGAACGGGATCGCGAATCATTTGGTTTTAATCGTGACTGCAGAACGGGTTCGCGAACCGTTTGAGTCAGATCCGAACTTTTCGCGAATCGTTTGAATCAGATTAGGACTTCAGAACGGGTTCGCGAATCATTTGGTTTTAGTCGGGACTTCAGAACTGGTCGCGAATCGTTTGAGTCAGATCGGGACTTCAGAACGGGTTCGCGAATCGTTTGGGTCAGTTCGGGACTTAGGAGCGGGTTCGCGAATCGTTTAAGTCAGTTCGGGACTTCAGAACGGGATCGCGAATCATTTGCTTTGAATCGAGACTTTAGAACGGGTTCGCGAATCATTTGAGTCAGATCGGGACTTCAGAACGGGTTCGCGAATCGTTTGAGTCAGTTCGGGACTTCAGAAAAGGTTCACGAATCATTTGTTTCAGATCAAGACTGAGCGGGTTCGCGAATCGTTTGAGTTTCTTATTGGCCTTTGAGTTTCTTATTGGCCTGTTTAGCTGAGCTATTCATAGAAAACTAAAGTCCTAAAAAATAGATATTAGAGCAAATATTTTACAGATACTTAATATTTAATGGTATTAGATTAATTGTTAATTGCATTTAATACATTTAACATTCGATGGGTTTGTAAACGCTGTTTTTATGCACGTTTACCTGAGTTTTAATTGCGTTTACACTCTCTGACCAGCAGGCGTCACCAGCGTAACAAGCGTCGAGCGCCTCCAAACAGTGAATCATTTTGTGAAGCAATTGGTTCATTTACAGTTACATTTAATCAAATTTGCATAATAAATGTAATCAATACCGTTGATTCAAAGCTTCGAAATGATTGTTTCTCCCATAGCTTTAAACGAGCTAAAGTTTAATCGCAATATTGCACAAGTCCTATTAGAATATGGCATTATGAGTGTGCATGAAAAACTTGTTTTTCAATGTTTTTACTCCTCAAATGTACTGGATTTATTTCACCATGACCCGCATGATGGCGCTCGACCACAAATGGTATGAAAACACTCGACGACATAGAAACACTTTACAACGCAGAATAACATTCTGTTGTTCTAAAACAAATATTTATAAGTAAATATGTAAGTAAGTAAATACTGTGTCAGAGTTGACAATTATTTGTTCATCGGCTAGGTTAATTTTCATGTTAAGAATTTCAGAGCAGCTCTTAAAGAATCTGATTAATTTCTGAGAGTGGCACGTGAACAGACAAAAAAATAACTTGTTTTTCATTAAAATATGTCTGATGTGATGCTTTTATCTTTTTTCTATGCGTCAGGTAAATATGAAGTGAATCAAATGTTTTGAGGAAAGTGAACCCATTGAATAAAGCGGGTCAATCCAAACTGTAATGGGGGAGGCCTGTAGATAAAGATCAATAAATAAACAAAATGATATACATTGTCTCTAGTATATTCATTTGTTAAACTAGTTATGGTGTAGTAAAATCCAGTTCATACCTTAAAGTGCGTTTACATGAGAGTTTGCACAGTATTGCTGTGATTGCGGTACGCGAATCCCCCGTTTCTGCGCCATTGGTAGCGTCCATTAAACTTCTCCTGAATGTATAAAAGCTTGAACTCCATCAGTGAGACTCAAACAGCACAACAACACTGAAGATGGAGCAGACCGAAGTAATGAAGCCAGAAACTCTGGATGATTTGATCAAAATTCTCCACAAGATCTTTGAAAGTGACAGTGTCAATGTAGAGGAGGTGCAGAACATCATGGAATCGTATGAAAGTAAACCTCAAGAGTGGATGAAGTTTGCCAAATTTGACCAGTACAGGTAATTATTATTTTTATTATCATTGGTTATATTTTCTCAGAATATTTTTTTAGGCAGTCGACATATTAATATTAAGCATTAGGCTTATAATCACAAATGTTTGATAGTCAATTTATTTGTTTGCTTTTAACATGCCTGGAAAATACAAATTAAAATAATACAAGCAAAATTTTAATTTTATGTTGCAAACGTTTCCATCTGTCTCCAAGCATCAGACGTAAACACAAACAGAAAGGCCTGCTGACGCAAACTTGCTAAACGTGATTTGGGTTTTCAAGTCAGTTTGTACTCCAAACATCGCTCAAATAGTTTTCTTCTCTTAAGTCAGAGAAAAGAGCATTTCTGGATCTCGTATAACGTTAATTATAGGCCTACTACGGCTCGATTTGAATCAAATGTCCAGTTTTTGTCTGGTTTTTGAGTGGATGCGATGCCGATGCGCTTGGCTCGCTAAAGTTTTTCCTCCGCTGGTGTTTTGCCAATGGGCGTGGCTTCCCTGCAGGGGGGCGGGGATGAGTTGGGCCAATCAGAGCGCGGCTCCTGGCGCACACCCGCTGCTCTCAGCAAGTCCTGCGGTTTCATCAAACATTTACGCAGACAAACACAGTCCTGCTTTTCTGCTTTCTGGATTGTTCGATGATGTTCATCTGAGATGCAGGACATTCTCATCCACTGAGTTAGCACTGATAGTATTCATGTCCGATGTGACACCTGCAGGGTGTGTTGCATTTACCAGCAACAATAACAAACAGTAATTGTAATAATGAATGATTATGAATTACTATACAGGAGGGAGAAACTTTTGAAAGAAAAAGTTGAGCAAATAAAAGATCCTCCCAGTCTTTTAATTGAGCTGACCAATTAAAGTCCCTTTACTGTGTTTTTATAGATACACCAGGAATCTTGTGGATGAGGGAAATGGAAAGTTCAACTTGATGATTTTGTGCTGGGGTGAAGGACACGGCAGGTACCCGCTCATTCACACTAATATCTATGTAGTAGAAATGACATGTTGTGCTCAGTCTGTATTTACCTGTTGAACTGCAGAAACCTGAAATCATGAGTGGATCAATAACTGAACATGCGTCAATAAATCAGAGATATTAACAGACAGATAATGGCCTGATAGTAGAGTCCAATGTCTTGTGACTAGTGAGGTCATAAAGACAGATAATACACCCAGAGCCTTTAATAAATGCAAAGTGGCGGAGATTAAATTACTGATAAAGCAAGGCTGTCACCTCATAAAACATAAGCAATTATTCATTGGAATGTTAACAAATAAGAAAGAAAATAGCACGTTAATGTTTGTTCATTTCCACCAAGTCAACATAAAAACTTAAGATCAGTTGCTGTCTTACATTTTAAGTACATCAAATTTTAAATCAAATTATTTTGATTTAAAATAAAATCTTGTCTAGATGAATCTGGTATAAAGGTCGAAAATTAAAAGGGGGTTTCAAGCATCAAAACAACTACAGTTTAATTTAGCTTTGCATTAGAATTAGAATGTGTTCTGCTTAATTAATTGTTTTTTCAAAGATTAAAAAAAAAAAATGACAGAGTTAATTTGCAAAAACACATAAGGCTATTTTTAACCATTTTAAAAAATCATGTTTTTTCATCATGCATTCAAGTTAATCTTAATGCAACTGCAGTAAATAATAAAAATATAAAATAAAATAAAAAATACATAATAAAAACATGATTTTTGGCCATTTTAAAAAACTGAGTATTCTGTTTTTGCAAATAAACTCTTCATGTATATGTATACAAATATTTACAGAAAAATGTCATTCAGTGTAGCAATAGTTTATATACCGTAAGGCATATTTAGAACAGAATCATTAATGACGGTAAAGACTCTATTTAAGGATCACAGTTCAGCCCTAAAATAGTAATTAATTGTGATTTTAAATCTTTACCAATCTTTCCTTCAAACTACTAGGTTTTTTTAATCAGCAATAAGTTTTTAATAATTTAAAATATCATAAAATTGAGTGTGATCACTTATTCTTTGATATAAGTGACCCTGGACCACAAAATCAGTCATATGTAGCATGGGTATATTTGTAGCAGTAGCCAACAATACATTGTATGGGTCAAAAATATTCTACAGATCATTAGAATATTAAGTAAAGATCATGTTCCATGAAGACATTTTGTAAATTTCCTACCATAAATATATCAACTTAATTTTTGATTAGTAATGTGCATTGCTGCGAACTTAGTTTGTACAACTTTAAAGGCGATTTTCTCAATATTTAGACTTTTTTGCACCCTCAGATTCCAGATTTTCAAATAGTTGTATCTCAGCCAAATATTGTCCTGTCCTAACAATTCTCAATTTTAAAAAAACTGACCCTTATGACTGGTTTTGTGGTCCTAGGTCACGTGTTTTAATAAGTGTATATCAGGAATAAGTAGATTTCCTTTTTTTTTTTTTTTACATTATTTCACCCATATTTTGACATTTTATTTTCACAAGTTATTTCAATCATTAAAGTGGACACTTGACTTGCATTCTAAATGATTTCTGTGTGTATAAAATCACTTGTGTCATTTTAATTTGATGCAGATACTCATTTAATCTTTCACCAGTATTAACTTAAAAACTTGAAATTGTATAAATTATTGTGATGAGTTAAATTAGTGGAAAAGCCTGTGTTGCCATAATTTACTGATGGTATCAGTGTGTACATTGTGCTAAAGAAATGCTCATTGTTTCTATGGTTAGTGTGAGTGTTGTGTTTCTGAGTTTGCCTGTGTCTGGCACCATTGCAGCAGCATCCACGATCACACGGACTCGCACTGCTTCCTGAAGCTGCTGCAGGGTCAGCTGAAGGAGACGCTCTTCGACTGGCCCGACCGCAAGCAGCCCGGTGGCATGGTGCAGAAATCACAGCAGGTTTTGCTGGAGAACCAGTGTGCCTACATTAACGGTAAGAGCAACACACGCTAATGATATCATACATGATCCACTCGCTCCCTGTTTTATCAGACTGCTGTGAACAGAACAGCTGACCGGTGCAAGAGTGACACGATTCGCTGCGTGTGTTTCAGACTCCATCGGACTGCATCGGGTGGAGAACGTGAGCCACACGGAGACGGCCGTCAGCCTGCACCTCTACAGCCCGCCCTTCCAGACATGCCAGACGTTTGACCAGCGCACCGGACATCGCAACGCCGTCAAGATGACCTTCTGGAGCAAATTCGGCGAGAGGACGCCCTACGTAAGTCTGCATGTCAAAGACGGATGGATGTGTTTCCATCCATGTGCTTTTATGTAAATTATGGGATGTTGCATAGAAAAGTACTGCCAAGATGTGCATAAAATGTAAAAAAACAAAAAAAAAACTGATGCACTCATTTTAGGTGAATAAGAAAATGTGAGTAAACTATGATAGATAAAATATGATGGAAGCATCTCAAACTTTGTTTTAATAATTTAAAATTAGTGAAAGTTTGTCATCAGAATAAATTGGTTTAATCACCTGTGTTCACAAACATAAGGCATCCAAACAAAACGTAACACGACAGAGCTTGTTTTTGCATTTCATCTGCAAGTCATTTATTACGTAGGAAAAAAATAATTTCAACTTTAATTTTTATTATTGATGCTTTGCACCAGTTTTGTAGGAAGTGATGATTTGTTCAACTGAAAACATTAACAAATGCTTTATGCCATACTGTAATTTTTCACATTAATTTCACAACTTGAATGCATGTTTGCTTAAAAATATGAACTTCCGACTAAAACAACAACAACAACAACAAAAAAACAGTTGTTACTTAAAATATAACAAATGTAAACTGAAATCAGTGTCAGTTACTAAATAATTAGTTACTGTGATTTTCCTTTGGAAAAGTAAAGTAAGGGATTACTGTTATTTTTTCTGTAATTGAATTACAGTTACGTCTTTTGTAACTGAACTAAATACTGTGTATCCACCTTATTTTTCAATGCGGAAGTAAATGGTAAAACAGTTTGCACTACAAACCAGTGTGTAACTAGTTGATTATTAGCATGAATATGGGATATCAGCTGTTTATTATTACTTAAAAAGCACATATTAATGTCTTATTCTGAAGACCTTATTCTAAATCATTAATCCTACCCAATTCTGAAACTTAATCACTACTTTACTAAGTATTATTAAGCAGTATTTAGGAGTATATTAAGGCAAAAGTCATAGTTAATAGTTAGTCAATAGTGATAATTGGTCCCTAATCTAAAGTATGACCAGAATAATGTGTGTAGTAATCTGTTATTTATTTGAAAGAATTAAAAGAACTGTCTAACCTTGCATCATTACCCTAGTAAAAAAAAGTAATAGGTTTAAAATGCATTTATTTTATACTAAGTATAGTTCAAGTCTATTAAAATATTTACTGAAAGATCGTTAAAGACTTGCTGATATACTTATTGTACTTTTTTAGTGAAAAAAAGTCAATTTTATTTATTTTATTCAATGCACATTTCTTAATATTAAGCCTAAAATGTGTTTTAATGTCACTACTAATGAGAATTGTACGATCTAAATAATATCAATCTTTAAATGCAAAATATTTCAAGTGTACCTAAAGTATACTTGCAATAGTTCCACTTTAGCACAATCAAATATACTTCAGTATATCTTTCGTTGCACTTCAGCACAATTAAAGTGCATTAAATACGAAATGAGTTGTTCCAATTTAGCAGACTTTAAATATACCAGTTTAGTATACTAAAAGTACAATTAGAAGGTATTTTTAAGTACTTAATATGTAAATGTATTTGTAGTATACTTGTAGTATAAATGTATTTTAAATACATTGTAGTATATTTATTTTTCACTAGGGTAACTTGATTGATATAGGATTTAGAAAGTACTTTAAAGTTGAATAATAGAGTAATTTGTACAGTAATCTAATTACACTGTTGAAGATGTCATCTCTTTTTAGAGTAACTTACCCAAAACTGACTGAAATAAAATAAAATCTTAAACTTCTGTTGTTTCAGCAAGTTACCATTTTCTCATTTTCATTTATTGTAATGTTTCATTTAGTTTGATGTACTAAAATAACTCAACAAACAACAAAACAACAAAAACTAATAAAAATGACAAAAACTGACAAAAAATGACTGCATTTTTAACTGAAATTAACATGAAAGCAAAAAAAAAACCACACACACACTATAATAAAGTATGTAAATGAATCCTAAAAGACAGTGTAGTTATTTAGAGTTAATATTTGTTGATCTGCAGATAAGCGTTGAAAGCTGTTATCGTTGTGTATCAGTCAGTGCGGTAATTCATTCAGTAATGATGTTTGCTGAGATGTTGTGTTGTGTTCAGTCAGAAAGAACTGCATGTTCTCTGGGCGCAGCCAACATTCCTCCACCTCTGGCGCGTTCCAACCTCGAAGCGCTTGTAGTGACGTAGCGTCTGCTCGGTGTCCATTGGCTCCTGCTGATGTATGGAGGTTATAATGCGTTCCACATGTACTTCAGATCTGCCAAACAAACTGTACTTATCTGCATTCAGCGCTTGCACAAGTTTACCTTGACCAAAGCGCTGTCTGGACAGAATAGTTTCAACATCAGCCTGCACTTTGATCAGATGAGATACCGAGCCTCCAATCGGGCCGCGCAACCCCCGCTCACCCGCTTTCAAGCGTCTCTATCTATTAATTGTGAGTTCGTGCTTTCTTCTGACCGCTTCTGTTCTGTTTTCTTGCAGGAAACCACCGTTTCACAGGAGAACAACTGAGACGGCGGGAGCCACGACGACATTTCCACATTAAATTGAAACCGCAGTGATGTTTAAAACTCTTTTTAAGATTTGCAAAGGACAGTGGGAAGAGGGTCTCGCCCGTAATTCAAGTCTTTTAATCGTGGCCTAGTTTAGCGCTGGCGAACGAGGCCGAAGGTCTGAATAGACGCATTAGCCGAGCCGCGCGTCAATCTGCTCTTTGTTGTTGAGAAGAGGCTGTTCTCCCAGCATTCCTGTGTGCCTGTGACCTGTGTAATCACGCTTTTGTACGGTTACGGGACGAGAGCTGCGGGTTGAAGTGTGTAATTTGTGAGAAGAATCTGTTTATTCGCTCAAATGAAAGCGCTGTCCTCGATCGGCCTCCGTCGACAACATCCCGCTTCAGCAGAAAACGCAGCGCTCGTGTTTGATCATCGCCAGCCTCCCGTCTCCATTTCCAGATCAACATTTGCATCCAAGAGTTTATTTTTTATCAATCTAGCCGTCAGTAATCGATGTCTCGTGGAACAAATACCGTCTCTGGAGCTTTTATTTAAAATGGACCTGAATCTTAGCTGGAAATTAGTTTTTGTCTTAACGTTGAAGTAAATAAAGTGTTTCCCAAATGTTGTTGTTTGAGTTCATCTGCATGCTTTCTGCATCAACACCATAAACGACATGTTATCCAAAGTGAATTACACTGCATTAAAGTTATTCATGTTATCAGCAGTGTGGAGTAACTAGTTACATGCAACGGAATAACGTAATTTAATTACAAAGTAAATGTAATTGTAATTAGTTACAGTAACTGAGAAAAAATGTATAATTAAATTAGTTACTTTCGAAAATGTTAATGATTACAAAGGGGGTTACATCTGAATATTTTCACACACACACACATACAGATTTAATTTACTTCTTTCATAAACTGCATTGACTGCTCTAAAATATTTCAGGACACCAATGTTTCAAGAGTTTAGGACACAGAATAGGACACATGCTTATTCGATAACACTTTTAATTCCTATTTGGGTTTATGCGTATACTTTATTTTTTAAGATTAATTGTTTTTTCCAAGGCATTGTTAGATGCCAGTGTTTCCTGTCATAACTATGCAAACATTTGATTTCAAAACCAGCATCATAGCTATTAATACTTCTTGTTATAATTTCAAATCTGTATTTAACCTCAGAATGATCTCAAAGTAAACAAGAGGTGTTAAATCTGAATTTGTGGTGGCTGTGCTTTAAATTAAATTATTACATGGCTCTGTGGAACGCTTGATTCTGATTGTTCAGTCGTGACATTCCAAAGTATGTTATTTCCTGATAACAACTGGTAAAAGCTAATAACACAGACTCATCTGGGCAACTTAAGTCGGCGCTATACGTTTGATAGTTTTTCTTGGTGGAAGCTTTGCGTTTGGTTAGCTATTTTAGTATACTAAAAGTACAGTTAGAAGGTATTTTTAATAAGTACATAATATGTACATTGTAGTATACATTGTAGTATATTTATTTTTCACCAGGGTAACTTGATTGATCTAGGATTTAGAAAGTACTTTAAAATTAAATATTACTTTTTGGAGAGAGTAATTTTACAGTAATCTAATTACACTGTTGAAGATGTAATCTCTTTTTATAGTAACCTACCCAAAACTGACTGAAATAAAATAAAATCTTAAACTTCTGTTGTTTTCAAGTTACCATTTTCTCATTTTCATTTATTTTAATGTTTCATTTAGTGATGTACTAAAATAACAACAAAACAACAGAAACTAATAAAAAGGACAAAAACGGACAAAAAATGACTGTATTTTTAACTAAAATTACATGAAAGCAAAAAAACACACACACAATAATAATAGGGTGAAGTATGTAAATGAATCCTAAAATACAGTGTAGTTATTTAGAGTTAATATCTGTTGATCGGCAGATAAGCGTTGAGGGCTGTTAGCGGTGTGTATTAGTCACATTGGTTAGCTAATAAAATATTAAAATTCGATATTATGTGCACAATTTCTTAATTCTGTCAACTTGCCACTTGCTAGCAACAGATTTTGAAAGTCTGACAGTAATCAGTGTTGAGTGCTACTGCAAGGTTAACTCTGCCTGGTTTAAATGTTTCAAAATGATTAACAGTTGAAAATAGAAATTCAGAAAAGTAATCAAATGAAATAAGTTACATTACTTTAATAAAGTAATTGAAAAGTTACACTACTTATTACATTTTTAATAGAGTAACTTGTAATCTGTAACCTATTACATTTTCTAAGTAACCTTCCCAACACTGGTTATCAGTTCTTGCTTTCCCAGGGAATCAAATCTAGTGTCTTTACACATTACAGTCACACTTGAATGTGTGTTTGCTTAAGGGGAGACACTGCAGGCAAAAACACTGGCAAGTATGAGATTTTGGGCTTTTTGGTTTTTCATCAAGTGTTTTTTCACACTAGCGGAAAGAAAACATCCAAAAGACACTGTCAGGTGTTTCTTTTATAGCACTTCATCTATTTGTGTCAATAGATTTCAATTACAATATATATTTTTAAAGGCAGTTTTCTCAAAATGAGTTTTTTCTTCTACACTGAGCCATAAATCTCCACTTCAGTAGCACTTACACACACCAGACTTTACATTTTTATTCCTGTCTATATCTTGAAGGTTTTTACAGAGGGATTTGTTCATATATGCTTGATTATGTACAACATTTTATTCCCCCCAAAATTAGGAAAATATATTGTTTTCTGTCTGTTCTAAGTGTTTTCTGAATTATAGAGTGACAAAATGAAGTACAGAAAATTACCTCTGTAAAAACATTTGATTTTACTTTTATTTACTTATTTATTGATTGTTGAAATAAAAATGTCAAATGAAAAAAAAAAATAAAATAATTCACTTATTTCAGCTGGCTTCCAAGACAACGTTTCTCATTTTCATTTAGCTTATGTACAAAAACTGAAATAAAAGATGAACAAAAACTAGCCATATTTAAAAACAACAATAAAGCACAAAATTTTCTTTTACTAAAACTAACATGAGCACAAAATTTAAAAATCTAATTCAAAATATGAACAAAAACCATCTCAATGACACATGATGCAGTTTTTTTTTTTTTTTCATTTTTGGCTTAACTGTCACTTTAAGCCACAGTCTGAATGGTTAAAATCAGCTTGCATGATCTGATCGACCTGTTTCTCAGTGTTTCTGAACTAACAGACTCCCAGAAGTTTCTGAGATTCATGTTGATGCACGTCTGCTGGCATCTGCCAGATTCTTCATTCACACTCATGGCGTTCAAGAAGCTCCTATAGATCATATTTTCCATGCTGAGGGCCAAGAATGAACACACAGCTGTGGGTGGAAATAAGAGGGATTATAATGCAGAGAAGCGACAGCTAAATGAAAAACAAGTGCAGATTCTTATACAGTTAAATAGTTCACTCAAAATCTCTTCACACAGTTCTCCTTACCAAATGTCATTTGCATAATGCACTAAAACACTTAATACAGTATCAAATCAACTCATTCTTTATAACACTAGCAAACAAACACAATTATCACTCATTATTACTCATAAAACAATGACCAGGTATCATTACACAATGATTTATAATGTATATTGTGTACAAAACAAGAATGAGAATTTCTACAGTTTCTGTGTCAGTGTTTCTGTGTCACGTTTACATTGCAGTAAATAATTATTCATAAATTTCCCCTGCTGGTCTAGATGGTAATGAATTTAAAAGACCAACAGCACTGTATGTCTTCAACTACATTACAATGCTTTGATAGTATTTTTTTTACAATTCATATTGTATTTCAATATAACCGTAGAATTGTAGCAGATTGCTGTCTTATTCATTTTTGTATTATAGTTTTGAACTTGTGTAAAATGGTCTTTATGGTTCACTGAGTTCAGGTGTTTTTTGTGTCATTTAAAAGATGCTTTCATTGAATGCATTTAGTGCCAAAGCAATGATAAATGTGACCCTGGACCACAAAACCAGTCATAAGGGTCAATGTTTTGAAATTGAGGCTTCCCAGGGAATCTTTCCATTGATGAATTTTTTGTTAGGATATAACAATATTTGAAAAAAATCTGGAATCTGAGGGGGCAAAAAATCAAAATATTGAGAAAATCACCTTTAAAGCTGTCCAAATGAAGTTCTTAGCAATGCATATTACTAATCAAAAATTAAGTTTTGATATTTACGGTAAATATCTTCATGGAGCGTGATCTTTACTTAATATCCTAATGTTTTTTGGCATAAAAGAAAAAATTGATCATTTTGACCCATACAATGTACACTAATGTAATAGTTGCACATCTGCACTAAATAATGACTGCATATGTTTCTCCATTACTTTACCTCATCAATACCTCATGAAAATGTAAAGTTTCACTATTTTCAACTTATGCAATATTCAACTCATGTTTAATATAAATAAGTTAAATTGGCCAGTTTGATTGTGCCTAACCATTTAATGCAGTTAAAGTAGCAGTTAAAGTAGGTGGAGGTTTTTTTACAGCATGTTATCATTGTTTACGATATCCTTCACTTCCTGTAGCGTCTGGAAGGTTCTATCGGTGCGATTCTGTCGTTTGCATTAATGCTGTTTCAGTCATCTCTCCAAAGGTGGAGTTGCGTAAGACGTGTAACGGGTTCGTGTGACTCGCTCCCGCTGCATTAATAACGTGCCAACAAAATCAACACGGCAGGAACCTTGAGCCCACTCAGAACAGGAATTCAGTCACGTATTGCCCCATATTACCACGAGAAGAACGACTCACAAACCTCTCGGAGCCCCTGGGACGCAGACGCGTGGCTCCCGCCGGACCGGAGCGCTGTTTGTCTGTTACTGACCTCTGCTGTAAAGGTCAAGAGAAATGCTTTCATGTGTTTATAACCTCCTTCTGCTGCTGCTGCCAATGAATGTTTTCAGCTCCTTCATCACTATCATATCTGTGAAAACACCCATAAAATGTTACAACTGCATTTATCTGCGTTTATCGTTTCATTGTCTCTTCCTCAGGACGTACATCACAGAAACAGAAACAGTAACAAAGGTAGAAGATGTATTAATAACCACACATAGGAATAACTCATCAGCATCAGGAGATAACAGAAAATATTTATTGATCTGCTCTCAGCGTTTTTATCTGTTCATATCTGCAGAAAGAATAAACATTCACGCTGTTTGTGTGCTAACAAAACCATCAAATCATCCACGCTCTGTGTGTGTAATTTGAGTTACATAATCACACTACTTTTCCAACTAAATTAATGAATTCCTTTTTATTTTAGAGTCAGTTTTTTCTCATGTATTGACTAACAGCTCTCCTGACTGCATGTTGAGAAAAATTGGGAGTAAGTACAGAGGCGTTGTGTGCGCTGTGTAAACGTGATGATACTGTAGTTCTAGACTAAATGTCAGCATGCATGTACTCATCTCACCTGCACTGAAACAGATTCAGTATTCCACAAAATGATTAAAAAAGAGTGAAATGCAAACTCAGATATAAATGCTGACACAACACAAATGTCCTTCATGTATTTGCCTGTAATATTTGGCTGAGATGCAACTATCTAATCTGGAATCAGAGGGTGCAAAAAAAAACCATACAGTGTATTGTTGACTATTGCTACAAATACACCTGTGATACTTAAAGGAACAGTTCACCCAAAAATGAAAACTTGCTGAAAACTTAATCACCCTCAGGCCATCCAAGATGTAAATGAGTTTGTTTCTTCATCAGATTTGGAGAAAAATGTGTGATTCCCTCACCTGCTCACCAATGGATGTGAATGGGTGCCGTCAGAATGAGAGTCCGAACGGCTGATAAAAACATCACAATGATCCACAAGTAACCCACACCACTCCGGTCCATCAGTTAACATCTTGAGAAGACAAAAGCTGAAACAAATCCATCATTAAGACATTAATGCAGGCTAAAATGAGTCCTTTATCAGTATTGAAAAAGTCTGTTTATCTGAATCATCTCAAGCACTGTTTACAAGCTAAAATAGTACAAAAGAGCTCTAAACAAATATGTGGGTGGATTTTGATGTGACAGCAAGGATTATGGACTTGGCCAGAAGTGATGGTTTAATGTTAAAATTGTCTTATTGATGAATTTGTTTCAGCTTTTGTCTTCTCAAGATGTGAACTGATGGACTGGAGTGGTGTGGATCATTGTGATGTTTTTATCAGCTGTTTGGACTCTCATTTTGACGGCACCCATTCACATCCATTTGTGAGACAATGATGTAATGCTGCAAATCTGATGAAGAATCAAACTCATCTACATCTTGAAAAGCCTGAGGATGAGTAAATTGTCAGCAAATCTTAATTTTTGGGTGAACTGTTCCTTTAAGACTGGTTTTGTGCTTCAGGGACACATTTTTTTTTAACAGTGTCTTTGCTGTTGACCTTTGATGATCCAATTCAAACACATTTCCTTCAGCCTGAGAAATTCTTTACTTTCGGTGTGAAAGGGCTTTTATATTTAAATTTTCTATTTATTTTTTTATATATAAAACAAACAAAGCACAGCCCAGATGAGAAAAGTAACGCAGAAGTAACAAATTGCATTACTTTCCATTCCATAAAAAAAGTAATGCGGTTAGTTACTTTTTTAAGGGAGTAATGCAATATTGTAATGCATTATATTTAAAAGTAACTTTCTCCATTACTGGTAATGAACATATGCACAACAGAGTAAGATAGGCTGTGTGTGTGTTCGTGTGTAGGTTTATATGGTTTACAAGGACACAAATGTGTATAATGACGTTGGTTTTACATCATAAACATGGTTTGTGAATGTTACTGTGTCCTCATAAAACAAATGGCTTAAAGAACACACGAAATGGTGTTTTTGAGAATGGAAAAATGCCTGTTTCGTGTGAGGGGTAGGTTTAGGTGTAGGGTTAGGGGATAGAAAATACAGTTTGTGTTTTAGAAAAACATTACGCCTATGGAATGAACCCATAGTGACAAGAATACCAGTGTGTGTGTGTGTGTGTGGATATGGTCTGATATGGTACAGTCGTTGTGTGTCTCATAACCCTGCTGAAAAAAACAATAGAACTATCACAGAAAATTCTAATGGTTTCCACTACAAATACCATTACAAACCATCAACTTTTAAATAAAACCATTAAAAAAATGGTTTTCTGTAATGTGTTTTGTGACATATTCCATTAGGATTCAGTGGTTTTAACAAGCCACCAATAGAAGGTGACCAGTAACCAGTAGAGACCAACAGGGTCCATTACAGTTTCCATTAAAACCAATACAAGTCCCATTATAACCAGTAAAACCATTACAAATTTTGTAATGGTGTCTATTGTTTTTTTCAGCAGGTATGTGAGTAACAGTGACATTAATAAGACAAACAGCTGTTTTTCCCTCAAAGGAATTCGAACGGAAACAGGAGGATTTCAGTTGTCTTCATCACAGAGTCACAGCTCCAAAGATCACAAAACAAAAATGTGATTTTTAAGGACACTGAGCAGACGGGAGCTCAGGAATAATCGTGATGAACAGCAGGACTCGTCAGTAAACCTTCAAATAATGAGCAGTGGGTTTGTCTGGATCTCTGGATCATATCATTTGATCTGTTTTCAACAAAGTCACACAAACAACAAAATGACTGATGATTCACAGTTCAGGATGGGAAACCTGTGTGAATCCCTGATGACTACAGACACCTGGTGTAGGAAAGCTGCGATGAAGACAGGGGTTTTATTGTTGATATACAGAACAGATAATGTTTTTTATGATAGTGTAAATGTGTCCCATTAACCCTCAAACTGTGTGTCCAGTGGGAATGTAACATGAATTCACATTGCAATAAAACAGAGAGATTTTAACTCGTCCAGAGTCTAATGCTCCGGATTCACACGTGAAACAAAGTAAAATTACGTAACGCCAACACTGTCTGATGACAAAAGAACACACAGCGTCTTCACTAGTGTCATCACACACACTAACAAAAGAGCATCACACACTGGTAAACATCTATAATTATTTTAATATGCTTTATATAATAAAATAAAGCAATGCACATTACACAACTTTGTTTATTGGCTGTGATGGAGAATGGAAATGTTTTCTGCAGTCAGGCGGTGTGTTTGTGAGAGCGAACACTCACTAACCAGCAGACTACAGGCTCAAATGCCACATCATCACAACATGCGGCTGCTGAATGCTGCTCTCTGCTGGTCTGATCCTTCTCAGAGATGCAGATGTTTCTACAGAGTTTTTGCAGGTCTCAGATCAGTACACACATGCACACCAGACACACTTCTCTCAGCCGCCTTGGGTTTAGTCTACAATGATTTTTTTTCACAATCAGATCTCTGTTGTTCACATCAGATTTGGATTTCTTGCAGGTGTTTTGGCACAAGAGTAATACAATTCTTGGAAATGTGCAGTGTAACTAAACACGCATGATTGTGGTTAAAATCTCTCTCACTTTTCTGAACATTCTGTCTGTGTGAGCTCTGTCGTCCTCAGTTATCAAAATCTGTCAGATATGCATGCATATTCATGAATATCTAACATTGTAATATGTGTGATGTGTGCTAAACTGGGAAATGATCTGCTTTAGTAATGAAATAAAAATCACAATCTCACCAGTCAAGTTTGTAAGCACATATATGCAGTGTTGGGGAAATTACATTTAAAAGTAATGCAGTACAATATTGTGTTAGTCCCTAAAAAAGTAACTAATTACATTGCTTCATTACTTTTTACAGAAAGTAATGCGTTTTGTTACTTTTGCGTTACTTTTTAAATCTGGGCAGGGCTTGCTTATTTTTGGCAAACGTAAAAAAAAAAAAAAAAACACTTTAACATCATTAACTTTAGCCTCAGGCTAAAGGAAATGTAAATTCATGTCTATACAGTAGAACGCAGAAAAAACAATGAAGCACAAATGTTTATCTCAAGTCATTTTTGCTTATTAGTATGGTTGAATCGGATCATCGAGGGTCAGCAGCAAAGACACTGGCGTACTTATTTGAAAAAGTGACTCAAATATTTTCTCGTAAATTAAAAAATAATGTGTTACTTTACTAGTTACTTGAAAAAAAAAATCTGATTATGTAACTCACGTTACTTGTGATTCCTTACCCCCAACACTGCATATATGAAGCTTGTCATTATAGTGTGGCTGTTTTTATGTTCACCATGTAGTACTATTTGACTATATAAGTAGGCAATGTGTAGAAACAGACATGCAATGTGATTTTTCTGTTCTCTGTCAGAAAATATTTTAAAATCTATACAAAACATTATTTGATGTCTGTTTGCTTCATTCAAATGCTTTATTTTTATTAATGCTCGAACAGACAATACAAGAAGAACATAGCCAAGAGATCATATACAAATCCATAAAATAATGACCAGTAGTTATAAATTAAACATAAATGACAAACACAACTGCATACACATTGATAATAAATTAAAAACTGTTACAACAACAACAACAACAACAGAATGTCAATGACATTACAGTGACATTACAAAGATATTCAAACAATCACACATAAGAAAAGCATCTAAATACACAGTTTTTCTTTATATACCTCTGTATAATATTTCAGGAATCTTAGGGGTTTTATTTGTTATAAGATTCTTTATAAAAAGAAATTTTAGAAGTGAGTTTACTTCAGTTTTAAAAAGGGGATAGGATGGGTAACTATTTGCAAATGCTTGTTTGTTATGTACAAATTATAATATGTTCCAGGGGTTTATTTTTAGTATTATTATAGTAAAAAATAACTTAAAGTGTGCACAATTTTTTTTTCCATTTCAAAGGAAATTTCTTCAAGAGGTTTGGCGCACATGCCTATTATTACATTTCTTGTCTAACACACCAACGTCTTCCAATAACAGAGCAGATCGGAGAAACAACCAAACTCCTTGGATTAAATACAGACTGATTTTTAACAAGATGAATTAATCGAGGTGAAATTGCTTTAACCACTTTATTAAACTCTTCTGAAAGAATCGGGAAATCTATTTTTTTATTAATAAATTTCAACAAACACAGTCAAAGTACAGTTCGGTGGTTTCAAATGAAATTTATCAAGCAAAATTTGAACGGTGACGCTCTGTGACGTAATCACGCACGTACGTGCAATGTCATCCGTCAAACAACTTCCTGCTTCCGGTTCGCTTTCGAGGTAAGCCGTACTCATCACTATCCATCGTTATAAACTATAAAGCTGATGATTTATAACAACAAATTGATCTATCTTGTCGTATTCGCGTTCACGGATGTGTTTAAACGCGCTGAGCTCGAGCTCGTGTCTGCCGTTTGACTAGCAGATCTACATCCGGGTTCGTGTCGGACATTGAGACGAACGACAACACGAACCTCATTGATCTGCTGCATATGTAATAATAATATCTGAAATTTGAATTTGACAGACTGTCGAGCTGCTGTTTCTGACAGTAATCACTCACACACAAACACACACTCTCTCTCTCTCATTGTTTGATCGCTGTCCGTCTGGTCGCGCAGGTCTGTCCAGTGGTCATTCAGCGGACCTGCAGGAGAACATGTTGGCCTGGTTTGTGCTGCTGTGTGTGCAGCTGATGTTCGGATGGATCCGCGCGTCGGAACTCACCTTCGAGCTGCCGGACAACGCCAAGCAGTGCTTCTATGAGGACATCACCATCGGCACCAAATGCACGCTCGAGTTCCAGGTACAGTTCAATAGTGCTGACGATGAGTGTCAGAAACACGTCATGTTGAGGTGTCTGATAGTGCACTACTGCAGTATTGCACCTGCTCTCGAATCACTGGAGTGGAAGTGAACAGTGTTTTTAAACAAACAACATTAAAGAATACTAGTAGTAAGAGCAGTAGAAGTGATCTTGTTATTGAATAAGACAACATCTCTAGCCTGGGTTTATGCTGGTCTTAAATGGTCTTCTTAGAACAAATATCTGCTGATGAGCTCAGAAAAATCAGCTTAATTCAAAGGGAAACAAGTTTCTTTCTGCATTGACAGATATTCATTCATATTTTATTTATAAACTCATTTTGATGAGTTTCTCAGAACACAAGACTGCATATCTTCATTTTTCGTTTCCAGGAAATGTATCATGATTTAAGAATGTTTAGATATATCAGAGTAAAAAGTCTGAAATTCATGAAGTCATGTCTTTAAATGTTGTATACACTGTGAAAAATATTTTCAAGTACAAATAACAGGGTTCCTACTGGGTCTGTAAAAGGGTCCAGGTCTGTAAAAGTATGGAAAAAAGAAAGCAGAGTATGGAAAAATATTTGTGTTTCCAGACTTTTGCCCATATTTAGTTTTTTTTTTTTTTTATCATAGAAAATTAAGATTTTAATAAAAAATAAATGTATTATACAAGAAGTGAGATTTCATGGCAGCTGTTTAGTGACTCTTTAGTAATTGTCAAATATGCGCTTTTTGATTCTACAAAATTTAGGTTATAAGCATTTTGGGTTTCTTCTCACAATATTCTTAGCACAGTATTACATAGAACCTTTGCAAAAATAAAAAAAATTATTTGTGCATGAGAAACCATTAAACTTAGCATAAAGGACAATGATCACTGATATCCTATTATGCTATCAGCCCATTTCGGTGTGCGGTTTCTGGGCCTCTACAAAATATGCGTTAAAGAGACCCAAGGCCTTGAAATATGACATACTGCCCTAACGAAAGCCAAATTTTAAATACTTTTTTTACAGTACAAGTCTTTTTTATAGACCCTTGAACAGCCTATTTTGTTTGTGCTGCCACAGAGGATTTGTTAAATTGGACATTAGGCCTTAATATTAGAGATAATTGGTTACATAAAAGTAGAAATTGTTATGTGTACACATGCAAAAAATTCCCATGCACGTGTGTGAATAGTTTCGCAAGGGCACAAAAATGTTTCTTGTGTGCATGCAGAAGTCTGTATATTATTTATATATATATATATATATATATATATACACATTTATTTTAGGGAGTCGAACACACACTAAACTCACAGCATTGCAATAAATGAGTTCACTGCACTCATTCACTGTGAACGGAGACGTTCTGAGATGTGGAAAACACCGGATCACGAGCTGATCGCCTTGCTCGCTTTGCTTTGAAACGCAGTGAAAACAGACCTGATGAAGAGATTAAGCCATATTGTGTTAAATTTCCTTTCCAGGGAATGAAATACACATTTTTTGGTCGGGGTTCCCCTGGTAACTTTGTATTTCAGGGGCTAAATATGACATTATTGGGGTCGCTTCAACCTGCGGACATCAAAAACTGCCCGCGCCAACAGTGTTAAAGTAGCCTAATTCCGCAGGAAAACCACAGACTTGTCAACACTGCCCAAAACACAACTTTAAAGACCTTTTATTGTAGAATATTTTAAAAATCTACACTTTTCTATATCATTGTCATGTGACCATCATAATATCGAGACTGTTTTGCTATTGCAGTATCACAATATTGATAATATCATTACGTCCCTAATATTCTAGTTTCATTTTATTTAATTTCATTTACATTTTGTTGGACTGTTGCTAATACGACTCATGCTGTGCTCTCTATACATTTATATTTAGACGTCATATTGATGTATTGTTTCCTTCAATAGATATACATTTTCTTGAAGTGGCCATTAAAAAGTCTTACATTTGCAGAAATCCTGATTACTAAAGTTTGGGATTCAACAGTGTAGCTGTTTCCTCCAGTCCCACATTTGTAGTGTTAATATTTGGAGTCTGGCAGTTTTGTCAGGAAATGTGAGCGTCGAGTCGTTTCACGCGTGGGCTGTGTTTCTTTCTGCAGGTGGTCACTGGCGGTCACTATGATGTGGACTGTCGTCTGGAGGATCCGGATGGGACGGTCCTCTATAAAGAGATGAAGAAGCAGTACGACAGCTTCACCTTCACCGCCTCCAGAAACGGCACGTACAAGTTCTGCTTCAGCAACGAGTTCTCCACCTTCACACACAAGACTGTCTACTTTGACTTTCAAGTCGGCGACGACCCTCCGCTTTTCCCCAATGAGAACAGAGTGACGGCTTTAACGCAGGTGAGAAATTGCATCTATTGATCTGATAGTTTGATCATCCAGTCTGATCTGACATAGAGTTGTCAGCTGATATAAAGCAGACGTGAGCCATTAGCTGAAGAAAACGTGTGTTGCGTCTAATAATGCTGCTCTGTTTCAGATGGAGTCGGCCTGCGTGTCCATTCACGAGGCCCTGAAGTCCGTGATCGACTATCAGACGCACTTCCGTCTGCGAGAGGCTCAGGGCCGCAGTCGAGCGGAAGATCTGAACACCAGAGTGGCGTTCTGGTCCATTGGGGAGGCCTTCATCCTGCTGGTGGTCAGCATCAGTCAGGTGGTTCTTCTCAGGAGCTTCTTCTCAGACAAGAAAACCACTACGACCCGCGTGGGCTCGTAACGCCCGCCTGCCGGCCGTCCTCCTTGCACACTGGGACTCACGTCGGAATGTTTTTATACAAAGTATGAGTTATTTAAGCAAACTCCTTGAGCTTGTTTTCTGTAGTCCTGTGTGTGATCCTTAGCAGAATATTTCAGCGCTGAAAATTAAACTGGTTTATTTATTTTGTGGCTGTGTGTTGACTCTTTACACATGACGTGTATGTGAACGTTAAAGGATGTGCTGACACTATAGACCTGCTTGACACACCAGTGCAGTTTCTATTCATCTGATTGTATTATCATCATCATTTGAGACTTAGTTCAGCTGTTCAACCTTCATAGAACCACTATGTGTTTGAATGCGAAAGAGCTTCATTTGCTTTATGTTGTAAAAAACAAGGCATCCTTGCTAATGTTTCCCAGTCGTCGTTTTCTTTTCATGACATTGGTGTAATTGGTGTGTTATTTTTATTAGCTGTTTCTTTTTAATAGTGGTGAATTGATTTCTTTACCTTGTTTGAATTGGTTAATAAATGTCTGGAGAAAGTCTCAAAGATTTTTTTTCAAGTGTACATTTTATCAAGTATAATTTTAAATATGCACAGAGAACCTGATCAGCTGAGTTGGATTAAAAGGCCTGAAAATGTATTCATATTTAGTTTTTATATCTCTGGATGTGTACTGACTCCATCCATTCATACAGATGTGGATCTGCCTGTGCATAAAAACTCACTGGTTTAAAGGATTGTTTCATGTATTTCGCCAACTAGTTTGTATTAGCTCATAAAGCATGACTCCACAGCAGATCTCTGCTCTTTAATGCTCAGTCATATGCCAGATTACACTGAGCAGAAGCACTTCTGAAGTGGCATTTAAGACTGTTTAATGCTGCTCTGCATTTACACAGCAATTAGAACTGTAAACTCTGATACTAGGAACTGAGGTGGACCTAAGCAGGCATATTGTTATCTGGCTTTTATGTGGCATTCTTTACACAGAATTTTGAGCAGGCACAGAGCAGCCTTAACTTGAGGCATCTTAACACAGCCAGCGTTGCCAACTAGTTGCTAAAGGAAGCTCGATTTGTTGTAAAAACTTGGACATCATGCAAAAATGTGTCACGACATCAAATCTCGGCAAAAAATATGTTTTACATAAGTTAATTTAGATTTCTTTGTAAAATAATATAAATACATTATATAATATTAAATTATAAATAACTGTATTTTTAAATACAACATTGAATTATTGAACGCATGCACATTTTTGAACCATTAGAATTTTTTTTTTTTAGCTAATAAACTAGTACAACTACACATTCTGGACAATTATAGTTTTAAGCAGTGTATTAGTAGTTAGAATGCTACACTTTAAGAAAAGTCTGTAAAAATAGGGCACAGTCTACTGTTAATATAAAGGATTTTTCTGTATTGATTTTTCTTTTTTTTTTTTACCTGCATTTTAAATTACCCACTGTATTTTGTGTTTTCAGGTTACAGGGTTACAACTGATAATGGATAACACATAATGTCCTGAAAAATTACTAGTGCCTTTTCCATTTTTATCAATATTTTTCTTACAGTGTACTAACTGATGGACAATCACTGGTACAAGCTAAGGTGTATCATAAACGAACAATTATTTAGTTATTAAATTATTCAATTATTATTATTAAATTGGAACAATTTAACAATCCCCATTTTGTGTAATTTAGATGGAAATTGTGTGCCTTTTTTATTGTTTGAGTCACTTATCAAAAGTTGCTAAAAGTTGCCAAATAAATTTTAAGATTTGCTGAATTTGTTGCTAGGTGCTTATGGAAGAAAAGGTTGCTAGGGTACTCTGAAAAGTTGCTAAATTTAGCAACAAAATTGCTAAGGTTGGCAACACTAAACACAGCTGAGTTAAGGCTGCTCAAAATGTAATGCTGATGTAATGCAGCATAAAAGCCAGGTTAATTTATGCCTGCTCTGACCTACTTCCGCCTACTATCAAATGCTAAATTTATACTGCAAAGGTGATGCTGAAGCACTTCTGAAGTCTTTCAGTCTTTACGGACTGTTTAATGCTGCTCAGAGGTGGCTTAAATGCATTTACACAGCAATTAGAACTGTATACTTTGATACTAGGGCTGAGGTGGGTCAAAGCAGGCATTATCCAGTCTGGCTTTGATGTGGAATTGCATCTTTACACTAAATTCTGAGCATGCACTGAGCAGCCTTAACTCGGCCGCTTAGAATTCTGTTTAAAGATGTAATGCTGCATAAAAGCCATTTTAAATTATGCCTGCTCTGACTCACTTCAGCCCCTACTATCAAATGCCAAATTTATGCTGCAAAGGTGATGCAGAAGCGCTTCTGAAGTGTCATTTAGGTGTCTTTACACAGACTGTTTAATGCTGCTCAGAGGTGCCTTAAATGCATTTACACAGCAATTAGAACTCTATACCTTGCTACTAGAGCTGAGGTGGGTCTAAGCAGGCATAATGCAGTTTGATTAAGAATTGCATCTTTACACTGAATTCTGAACAGGCACAGAGCAGCCTTAACTCGACCTTGTAAAGATGCCTGAAGTATACAGTTGTAACTACTGTGTAAATACATTTATGCCACCTTTGCAGTGTAAATTTGGCATTGGCTCCTTATAAGGATCATTGTGAGTCTATACAGGTTTCTTTAGTACTGAGTCACTGCTTGTGCTCTAAACCACACTGATTTTCATTTACCATGAAAGCAAATGTTTGCATGAAAAATAAAGCAAAACGTGCAATCGGTGATGCATAACAAAAAGGTTTTCAGTTTTAAATTACTTTACTGGCATGATTGTGTGTAGTGCACTGAAAAATAAATATACAATATGTGACCCTGGAGCACAAAACCAGTCATAAGTAGCATGGGTATATTTGTAGCAATAGCCAAAAATACATTGTATGGGTCTTTTCGATTTTTCTTTTATGCCAAAATCATTAGGATATTAAGTAAAGATCATGTTCCATGAAAATATTTTGTAAATTTCCTACCGTAAATATATCAAAACTTGATTTTTGACTAGTAATATGCATTTCTAAGAACTTAATTTAGCCAACTTTAAAGGTGATTCATGCACCCTCAGATTCCAGATTTTCAAATAGCCGTATCTCGGCCAAATATTGTCATATCCTATTTATTTATTCAGCTTATTTATTCAACTTTCAGGTGACGTATAAATCTCAATTTCATAAAATTTACCCTTATGACTGGTTTTGTGGTCCAGGGTCACATATTACAGAAATCTCCCATCGGTGTCGTTCTCTCTGGCCTCTAGCGGGCGCTGTTAGCAAACACGAATATTGCAGTGATCGGGCAAATCTGAGGGAAAATTATTTAACGCCTCGTTCATTTCTGTGAATCACTGAGGCTCACTGAGGTGTAAAACACCGGACTGTTTCTTGAATTCACGAGAACCGTCCTGTTCGCTCCTCACACGCCCGCGTTATTAAAAGCACTGGCGTTCGGTCTCGCGTCGTGACTCTTTTCGTTTACCTTTAAATGGAAAACGTTTGGACGAGACCGTGATTGGACCGCTTGGCTGTCAATCACTCACAATGGGGCGGAACCTTCGGGCCGCTGTTACAGACTGGAAAAATCAGCAGTAGAGCAACACTCGTCGTGTTGAAAGATAGAACCGAGACGTCGAGCAGAAATGGACCTAAAAGCAGAATAATGCTGATTTCGTGAGGCTCCGGCAGGAGTTCGTGCCACATCGATCGTGTGTGTTTAATGAGGAGGATCTCGCTCGATGTTACAGGAAGCGGGGGAGGGAAGAGCCGCAGCGACGCTCTATTTTTATCGTTTTGTATTATTTGGACTCGGCATGAGCTAAAGTACCTTCACAGTCCGTGTGCCTGACAACACTGTCCTGTCGTTCAACACGAATAAACGGCCGTTAACGGATATCATCGAGCGAAGGATCCAGCGCGAGCGGTGAGTGCGGCCTCCGGGCTGACGCGATCATTAAACGACAGAAAACGACACGCTAATGAATCATATGACGGGTTTGTCTGTGACTTGACAGAATACGTGAGCAGTCTGCTTAAACTCTGTAGTTTGAGGTTGAAATCTACCGTGAAACACCTGTAATCCTCACTCTGAATGAGCCGGACTGGATGTCAACAGAGCCTCGAATAGTGAATACTACACTGATAATAATGACCCTCTGGAGCACTTGATAGTGGCTGGCCAAATATTTGTGTGTACAATGACTCTAAACACTAGAATTGATCGTCATTACAGCAGGCTAAGTGATTATGTACAAAGCTGTGATAGTTTCATGTCTGTCATCACGTGATTTAGTCATACACTCATACCAATATTTCATATCCATTTATGACTTACACTGCCGCTCAGAAGTTCGGGATCAGTAAGGTTTTTAATGGTTTTTAAAGACGTTTCTTATCGTCATCATAGCTGTGTTCATTTGACTAAAGATACAGAGAAAATGTAATATTGTGAAATATTATTATGATGTAAAACAATGTTTCTATGTATTAATATACATTAAAATTATATCTGTAATGTGTCACGTGATCCTTAAAATCAATCTAATATGCTGATTGTGCTGCTTAATATAATTTTTTGGAACCTTTTTTGGGTCCTTTTTTCAGGGTTCTTGGATCAATAAAAGGTTAAAAAGAACAGCATTTATTTTAAATAAGTTTTTTTTTTTTTTTTTTTTTTACTTTTAAAAGGGTTTTCTAGCAATGTACACTACTGTACAAACGTTTGGGGTCAGTCAATTTTTATTCTGTCCTTTTTTGAAAGAATTAAATACTTTTATTCACCAAATGTGTTGAATTAATAAAAAGTGATAGCGTAGATTTACATTGTTAGAAAAGATTTATATTTTGAATAAATGCTGTTCTTTTTAACTTGTTATTCATCAGTGAATCCTGAAAAAAAGAATCACAGGTTTCAAAAAAATATTTGGCAGCACAACTGTTTCCAACTTTGATAATTCTAATAATAAATCAGCATATTAGAATGATTTCTGAAGGATCATATGACACTTAAGACTGGAGTAACAGCTGATGAAAATTCAGCTTTGCATCACGGAATAAATTCTATTTTAAAGTATGCTCAAATAAAAAACATTATTTTATATTGTAATAACATTTTGCAATTTAACAGTTTTTTTTTCCGTGTTTTTGATTAAATAAATGCAGCCTTGATGAGCATAAGAGACTTCTTTAAAAAAGTCGTACTGATCTCAAACTTTTGAGTGGTAGTGTATATACTAGTAGTGTAGAAATACACTGGATTAACATGCTAAATATTACAGAAGTGTCACAGTTGCATAAACATAGTCACTACGTTAAGATTGTGTCTTTAGATCTAGTTAGACTAACTAGCAGATAGTCTAGTGAAAATCAGTCTTACTTTTCGGATTCAAATTAGACCAGTCTGCCTTTTTATGTAACTGACTTTACCAGTCTTGCAGAAAAAAATTAGATGATTAACTTTTAGGACTAGTCTAATCAGTTTATGTAACCGGGCATTGGTTTGATGGCTTACTTACCTTACCTGACACATAAAGACCTTTAAGGAACAGTTCAAGATTAATTGTGTCATCATTTACTCACCCTTATATGTGACTTTCTTTCTTCAGTGAACACAAATGCTCATAATGCCGTAACAGTAATGACTTGTGGAGTATATTCCAAGACTCCTGAACTCATACGACAGCTTCATGTGCGGAACAGCTCCAAATGCAAGCTGGAAATGTGCTTGAGCTCTTAGTTTGTTGTACGAGTCTTGAATGTTAAGATATTCCTCAAAGCGAAGCTCCTTTTGAGTGAACTTCAGTCATATGGGTTTGGAAAGGCATAAGGGAAGCTTTTACAAAAACACTTTAATGTAATAACAAACTGAGGTTTTGCCTGTGCTCTTTCCATTTACAATTACAGTCATCCACTGCATGAATAATCACGATCCAAACAAGGATGCATCATGAGCTGTTTTTGATTTAAATTAGATTGTATAATTTCAATTTGAAGCAAAAACAGAATGGCTTGAACGTTGTGAAATTTTACTACGTAAATCATATCTGAGCAAAGCAAACTCAGTCAGGTTGAATGAGATGCAGATTCACTCTCTGACAGCAGGTGGCGCTTATGAAACAGCAGCTCTTTATGCATTATATGAAGGTAAGATAAAAAGAAAATATCATCTGCACTTTTCTGAGGACAGCCAGTTCTATAAGAGATGCATTCATATAATCCCCCAACTGTATCGCAATTCATTTAACATCTCAGTCGACTTGATTTGTCACATATTTTTATTGATTTTCACCTAATTCGGGCTGCAGCGTTACATCTCTATAATTTAAACTAGTATTGAAAGCATGAGCGTGTTGTACGTGTCTGATTTTGGTGTTTTTGCCCATAGGACGGAGCCGCAGGGCAACCCTATGCCATGGATTTAAAAACTGCTGTTTGCAACGCCGCCCGAGACGGCAAACTCAGACTCCTCCAGAAACTCTTAGAGAATAAGAGCGATCACGACGTCATGAAACTCATGGCGGAGAAAACCAATGGAGCGACACCGCTACTAATGGCTGCCCGGTACGGGCACCTGGAGCTGGTGGAGTACCTGATCGAGTGCTGCTGCGCGCCCGTTGAGGTCGGAGGCTCGGTGAACTTCGACGGGGAAATCATTGAGGGAGCACCGCCGCTGTGGGCAGCGTCGGCGGCAGGACATCTGAAAGTCGTGCAGTCTTTGCTGGGACATGGTGCTTCTGTGAACAATACGACTCTTACAAACTCTACCCCGCTGAGAGCTGCTTGCTTCGACGGACATTTGGATATTGTCAAATACCTGGTGGAGCACAAAGCGGATCTGGAAGTGGCCAACAGGCACGGACACACCTGCCTCATGATATCCTGTTATAAAGGACACAGGGAGATTGCGCAGTACCTGCTGGAGAAAGGAGCTGACGTCAACCGGAAAAGTGTGAAAGGTGAGGACTGGAGATGCTCGTATTTCATTTATATTGACTGTGGAAGGCGTAGCAGCATGAAATGTTCGGTCCGAGGACTACGATAGGTTGTCCTACCTGCCTGTCAACATATTTATTTTCATACCTCCACTCCAGAGATCGCGTTAACCGAAAATTCTCCGTCATTAACGGAATTTTTTTTATCAGTGATTGAAAAATCTGAAGGCTGTCTCATCATTTTGACGGATTATACTGAGGGTGATCTATTGTAAAATTGTAGCTGTAATTCCCACCCCTGTCCAGTTGGTGGCGAGTGCACTCCAATGTAGCAGCAGAGAACTGAATCCAGAACAGAAACGGAATACAATACAATACAATAGTTGCATCACTGTATAATGAATAAATCTCTTACCCCTTATTTACACTGCGCACATCTGTGGCGCGAAGGGGGGCCGTTCCCCCCAAAATGAGTTTCTTTACCCTCCTTGCTGAACGTGATCGATTTCAAAAGTGGAAGTAAAACCGGAAAAAAGCGCATAAGAAAGCAAATCACAAATTGCATGCTTCCCCACCCAGAAACACCCCCTCCCGCTCACCGTGATTTGTGCCCCCTGTAGAAATTTAAATGCCACCCGATGGAGGTGTCCTGGCACTCGCTCTGCGACGCGGCCAATCTTGTCAATGCTTGTGTTTATACCAGCCACCTTGCAGCAGTTTTCTGAAGCGCCCCAGAAGCTGCTCTCTGCACTGCATCGCTAAAGTTAGGCGCCTAGTCTATTTTTGACGGATAATAATAATAATCGTTTTGCTGTCGTCAAAGGCATCAGCAACAGGCGATATCTCGTATACTATTGTCGATACACAATACTATCTATCTATGTCTAACGGCACAACCCTAATGCACAAAAGTCATGTGACTGTGCGATGGGACAGCATAACTGAACTAACCAGCGGGCCGATCCATTTAAGTGTTGTTTTGGTCATTCTGTAATGAGCCAAAGTCTGATTTGCATGGTGGGTGGGATCTTATGCTTTCAAAGCTAGCTTTCTATTGCTTCCCTACCCTACTTTTAAGCCTCATTGGCTGTGTTTCCATCTACCCTTTTTTATGCATTTTGGGCTATTGCAATATAATACATTGGATGGAAACGACAAGATGCAAATGAATGTTAAAAATGTACATTAAACTTATGCTGCACATTAAAACTTGGATACATTTTTACTTTAACTGGATACATTTTTACTTTATTCAATACCAAAACATATGCATAAACTATGATGGAAACATAGTCACTGAGTAAGTTCTTCAGTGTGCATCCAAAAAGTCATGTGTGTGTTGGGACATTATAACTGGACTAACCAGCAGGCCGATTGCATTGCACAGCATCTGAAGTGTTGTTTTGGTCACTCTGAAGTGCCTGAGCCAAAGTCTGTCATCAAAGTGGTTTGGTATAATGATCTCCCAGAACTGTTTTCATGACTGAGATCCCAAACAGCAGCCATTCATAATGCAAGTAATTTATTATCTATGAAGAAGACCCACTGTGGCTTCTCCTACTGCAGCAAATTACCTATTTCTTAGTGATATTTGGCATCTGTTTATTGTAAGTTATGCTTCTGTTCTCTTCGTTTTGCCCAGATGGAAATGGTGCTTTATTTGCAAACGTTTTTATGTGATATCCAAGTTAAATTTGCAACTTTGGATAGAAACATAGCTACAATCAATTGGGAAATTCATGAATGTTGGCAATTCTATGTTGTATTGTCCAAATTGTCCAAATTGTGTGAATGACCCACCATCATCAGTCAGACCGTGTGTATCTCAAATAGATTGATTCTTAGCATTGAGAACTTGAGTTTTAGACTTTGTAAAACAAGGCTCTCACTAACATGAATTAAGTCATCTTTATTTATATTATGTCAAAGCAGCTTCACAGAGACCAACAGGAAAATAAGAGAATCACTAATGGACAGATTGTGCTGTAAAGCAGCTCTAAGAGACAATAGTGTAATCATTCAAATCAGAGTAGGTCAGTGTTGCTTCAGTTCAGATTAATAGCAGTGTGGATTTCATAGACTTTTAAAGCGAGTTCAGCTCTAATCAGTTCTACAGAAGGCAGCTTATTGTTATTCAGCTTTAGTCAGTGAAGTGTTGATTTGATGTTGTGAGATGTGATTCAGCTCCTCAGAAGACAATAGCTCATGTGAGACATGTCATTTCTTGCATCAGCAATCAGAATTGTGAAAACAATGAGCGTTTCAGATTCTGAACGAGTGTTTGGTTCTGCTACTACTGCACATATGTGACCCTAGACCACAAAAACAGGCATAAGGGTAATTTATTTTTTTAAATTGAGATTTATATAACATCTGAAAGCTGAATAAATTAATTATGAATTATGAATAACTTAAATTTAGGAGCACAGTCAAAATTTCAGTTGCATCTTCTAATCAATGATCAAAAATTCTGATCAGAATCAGAATTAACTTTATTCGCCAAGTGTGCGCAAACACACGAGGAATTTGTTGTGGTTTTTTAAGGTGCTCCTGGTACATACATACATACATGCATACAACATTTAAATAAAATAAAAATTTAAAAATAAATAATG
>JAHKKF010518582.1:0-10274 GCA_019740295.1 Labeo calbasu
CTGAATTTTTAGCATCATTACTCCAGTCACATGATCCTTCAGAAATCATTCTAATATTCTGATTTGCTGCTCAAAAAACATTTATTATTATTATTGTTTTGTTGAAAACAGCTGAGTAGAATTTTTTTCAGGTTTCTTTAAAAATAGAAAGTTCAGAAGAACAGCATTTATTTGAAACAGACATTTTTAAGACTGGAGTAACGATGCTGAAAATTTAGCTTTGATCACAGGAATAAATTACATTTTAAAATATATTCAAATATAAAGCAGCTATTTTAAATAGTAAAAATATTTCAAGATTTTACTGTTTTTGCTGTACTTTGGAACCCTTTTCAAAAAAACATTAAAAATCATACTGTTTAAAAACCTTTGACTGGTAGTGTGTGTGTGTAAAAATTGATTTTTACATTCTTGTATCATCTTAGACATTCTTATCTGTCATTCACCCACAGAATTTCTATAAATCATTAAATTCTAGGGAAAAAAATTCTGTAGCAGTTCTGGGGATGCATGTTTCTACAGAGTGTGTGCGTTTCCTTTACACATGTGTATCTCAAAGAGCAGGATTGTACATTAACCTGAAACAGATAGGAGACCTGCAGGGGTTTGGAGAAGGTGGAGTGAGACAGAGGGACTCCTGCTCTAATGCTCTCAACTAGTATGTTGTTGATCATGGGTGACTTGAGGGAGAGTGAGAGAGAAAGAAAGGTGATTGTAGACATTGTTGATTTTTGGGTGTGTCGCTGTACCCGTCAGGCTGCCATGCTGGGGCTTGTTTCAGTAGAGATTCCAGATCAGTTGCGCAAGTGTGTGCAGAACCAGGAGGTGTGTGTGTGTGTGTGTGTTCTCCACTAAGAAACTGTAGGAAATAAAGCTACTGTCTGACTTAATAGAGCGTCCCTTTAGTTTTATTCATAGCTGATTTGGTTGTGCATAATCTGAATCCATCACTCACACTGTTTTGATGTGTATCAGATGCACAAATCTGAACAACCACGTGGTGAGGTCAGAGCTAGTTGTCATGATGATGAGGAGTTTATGAAATGTTTGAGGACGGCTGCCAATGCTACTTTAGGTTAGGGCTAAACCTAAACGTCACTGTGACAAACATATTTATGTTTGCTTGGCAGGCCCATTAAAGACCTCAAGATATCAAAAGTCTTGTGGTTTTATTCCAGGTTGGCTTAGGATCCATGCATGTGTGCCATTTTTTTTATGTTCTAACCTTGTAATTTTTAATCAAAATGTCATAATGACATATGCAGGACTTCTCCAATCATTTAGTCTGCCTTAACCTCGCCCACATGTCAAAAGCCAATCAACAATCAGTACATGTCCTGAGAATTCGCACAGGTCCAATAAAAGTCAGTGCTTCAGTCAGAAACCCTGTCTGTCTTGTTTTGAAGGCTTGTGGTTGAATTCAGCAAAACAGTTGAAATCACTTACTGCACCTTTAATTCAAAACAGAGAGAGAGCAGTCTCTTTGAGGCAGTGTTGATGATCATTTTCCCACGCTAGCAAATGTTGCTTTATTCAGGGAAAATTAAAACTGGTTTTCTTTGGCAGCTGATGTGAGGTGAAGTGGTTGACAATTGTCTGGTTTTGCTCGGGGGCATCATGGGTTGTTAAGTAACCCTCAGTGAACCTTTAGCTGGCACAACAGATCCTGAGCCAGTGTGCTGCTACCCGCAGCTGATTGATCATTGTGATAGCCTCATCAACAGCTGGGAGATTTTATCATATTGATGTGTGTGTTTGTGGTAGATTATATTAGTATAGATCATGAGTAGTTCCAATGTAAAACTCTTGATGAAACAGGCTCATCTGACACTTAATCATTATATAATCAGCCCTGATACCTGCAGGACTAATTGAGCGTGAGACACTCCTAATCAGTGTATGTGGATAGTTTAGTAAAACATAATGAAACTGAAGTTGTTTTGGATTTTATCAGCGTGGCACAGTTTTTGAGTGATGATTTGTTTGAAGATAAGTTGATTTTGGATTGTTAGAGGATGATACAATGAGACAGTTCTTGATTTCCCAGGTGAAAAACAAGTGCACTTTCATAATGTACTTAAGGTGCTCTATTTTCACATTAATTTTGTGCTGTGTATACTAAAAATTAGTATTTACGATAATCTTAAGAACATCTAAGTGTACTCAAATGTGCTATTGGGACGCCATGAATAAGAACTAAATTTTGTTTTTAACATGCTATTTCTGCTATCTCATGTTAAAAAAGTATTTAGTTACCGCTTGTAGTACTCTTGAACCCACTAGTGTATGAAAAATATGTTCAAGTGTACTACAACTAAATATATTTTTATAAGTAAATGCAGTTCTTGATTTTGTTCTTGTTCTTGAAGATGATGTTCTACAACCCCAATTAAAGAAAAAATGGGATGTTTTGTGAAATGCCATAAAATCAAGAATATGTTATCTGTTCATTCTCTTTAACCTTTATTTATTTGACTAAAGTACAAAGAAAAATGTTCAAAGTTTTCAGTGGCCAACTTTGCATTTATTTTGTAAATATAACCAAATAACCACCACACTGTTGTAGCACATGCAGAATGAGACCTGGGACTGTCTTGATCTAATAGCTATGGACTTCCTATGAAAGACGTCATCTTGATGGCATGTGTTTGTACAATCCCAATACATGCCTCCATTTCAATGGTACCTTCGTACATATTCCAGTCACCAATGCCGTTTGTTCTGCTGCACCCTCATATCATGACAGTTTGCATTTGCATCTGTCGCTGATGAAAGTCTGAATGTTAGCTTTGGTCTTTGGTACTGAGAGCTCAGCGTCCAGATTTATCCCAGAAACAAGCTGAAACATGGACACGTCTGACTACAGCTCACATTTCCATCATCTTTTTGACTATCTGAGATGAGCTCTGACCCAGAGAAGCCCATGGCATCACTGCACAGAACTGATGTATAGCTTTCTGCTAGAGTAACAGAAATTCAAGTTGCCTTTATTGATGCAGCTGCAGAATGTGTTTAGTGACGGCAGTTTTCCGAAGTACTCCTGAGCCCACGTGGCTATATTTAACACCGCAGCATGACAGTTTCTTATGCAGTGCCATCTGAGGGCTCTAAGGTCATGCACGTTCACCTGAGGTGTCTTGCCTTGCCCTACACAGACAGACATTTCACTGGATTCCCCGAATCTATTCACAATATTATGTGTGGTAGTGGGTGGAAGAAATTCTTTGTGATTTTCTGGTAGGAAATGTGATTTTTTTTATTTTTTTTTTTGACACTTTTTTCATGAAATTTGGCCTAAGGTGATGAGACATGATCCAACTTTGCTTGCAAGGACTGAAATGCTCCTTTTATACCCAAACATGATATCATCACATATTTCCAATTCACCTGCTTATTGTGAACTGTTTCAAAACAGTTTAATTAGGATATTCTGTAACCTTTTCACTTCTGTTTTGCCCATGTCTCAACTTTTGGTTGTATTTACAAAATAAAATTAAAAGTTGTCCACTGAAAACATTGGACATTTTTTCTTTGTAATTTAGTCATTTAAATAAAGGTTAGAGAAAATGAACAGATAACATGTTCTTGATTTTATGGCATTTTACAAAACGTCCCAACTTTTCTGGTATAGGGGTTGTAGATTGTTTGGAGATGATGCAGTGAGACAGTGCTTGTTTTATGAAGATGATACATTGAGACGGTTCTATATTGTTTGTTTGAAGATGATACAGTGAGTTGGTTCTTGATTTTTATGAAGATGATACAGTGAAACAGTTCTTGGATTTACGATGACACAGTGAGACAGTTATTGAATTTATGAAGATGATATAGTGGGACATTTCTTGATTTTTTTATTTTTTTTTATTTTTTATTTTTTTTGGAGATGATACACTGAGACGGTTCTTGGATTTTATGAAGATGACCCAGTGAGAAAGCTATAGATTGTTTGAAGATGACACAGTTAGACATTTCTTGGATTTATGGAGATGAGACAGTGAGACAGTTCTTGTTTTATGAAGATGATATAGTGAGAGACTTTCTTGATTCTATGAAGATGATGCAGTGAGACGGTTTTTGATTTTATGAAGATGACCCAGTGAGACACTTGTAGATTGTTTGAAGATGATACGGTCAGGCAGTTCTAAGATTAGTCAGTCAGTGAGATCTAAAACTTGTGATGAAACTGGCTGATTTGATATTATCATTATGTAATCAGCCCTATAACCTGCAGGATTAATTAAGCATGATACATTCCTAATTAGTGTATGTGTGCGGACAGTTTAGAAAAACATAGTGAAGAATCCAAAAGTTGTTTTAGATTTGGAGTTTTAGATTTGGTTGAAGATGATGCAATAAGACACTTTATAACAAAGATACAGTGAGACAGTTTTGACCTTCGTTGAAATGCTATAGTAAAATGGCTCTGGATTTTATAAAAATGATACAGTAAGACAGTTGTGGAATTTTATTAATATGATACAGAGAGACAGTTATGGATTGTTTAAAGATAATACAGTGAGATGGTTCCAGACAGTTTGTGTTGAGACTAAAACAGCTCCATTAAAACCCAAACATTAACAGTGTAATGGAAGAAGGGCTGAGGAAAAACAGGATGAGAGAAAGAAGACAATGATGGAAGGAGAGGTGGAGCTGGAGGAGGAACCCACAGGAATTATACAATTATCAGTCGTTTAGGAATGTTTCTCCTGCTCTCAACAAGCTGCTGCAAAGCCCCAGAACGCACACACACACACACACAATGCTAAACAATGGCACAGATCACATCTAAACGTCAGAGTGTGTATTTTTGTATGGATGAAATCAGACTGAAATGTGATACGAATGTCAGCACACACCTCTGAAGTTTGGAAGTGAAATAGTGATCGTATTTCATCGTCATAAGAAATATCCGCTGGATTTATTTCATGTCACACGGATATCTGATATAAAAACATACCTCAGGTGGTCTTCTCAGATTCATGTTTTGTGTCAGTCTGTGTTGTTGTGTGTTATTGTGTTAATGTACTGTAATGGTAGCTGTGAGGAAAGACAGACACTCCCATCGGGATGTAATGTGCAGTTAGCTTGACAGCTATCAGCACTTTCCTTCACTGTTCCCCAGAAGCACTGCAATGACCCTCAGCACATCCCCTCAGCACTTAGGGAGGAATTCGGTTCCTTAACACTGAATTCCTTAGGTTTGGGGCTAACTAAAGAAAGCCGTTTCCTAAGTGCTCTTACAACAGTCTGCGTTTGAGAGACCGAAGTGCTCCTGTCTCACACAGCTGTGACGATGCACATAGTTTTGCACGTAATGTCTTATGTGTAACCAACTCAAGATGTACTGCTCATGAGTGTATGTCTCATTTTTTTGACTGGAAAACCCCTGTGCACAATGTGTGTGTGTAAGAATACCAGCCTGTACCATCCACCTGATGAGTGCCATGCCATGAAAAACTAGTAGAATCCAACTGCAGATAAGGCAAGCATGGTTCAATTCTGCATGCGTGCGTGTGTGTGTTCATGTGACCACAGCTTTTCCGGTTAATACACCTCAGGCATTTTATCTTCCAGATTTAGCTCCATTTCCTGTAACCCACATGAACACACACACCCTCTCCTGCTTAGCACACCTGTACACACTACAGCAGAGATGATAAGCCAGGTGTCTGTCACTTGCACACACCTCACACTTAGTTAGAGAGTGTAGCTGTGCATACTATAATTCTAATCCTGCCGAATATACACGACCAGTCAAAAGTTTTTGAACTGTAAGATTTTTAATGTTTTTTTTAAAGAATTCTCTTCTACTCACCAAGCCTGCATTTATTTGATCCAAAATACAGCAAACGCTGTACTATTGTGAAATATCTTTACTGTTTAAATTTAAAAAAAAAAATTGTATTTGAATATACTTTAAAATGTAATTTATTCCTGTGATAAAAGCTGAATTTTCAGCATCATTACAGTTATTTCAGTTTTCAGTGTCACATGATCCTTCAGAAATCATTTTGTTATGCTATATAGAAATTAATTCTTTTATTTTGCAAGGATGCTTTAAATTGATCAAAAGTGATGATAAAGATTTTTATTTCAGATAAATGCTGCTCTTCTGAACTTTCTAACCATCAAAGAAACCTGAAAAATTCCACTCAGCTGTTGTCAACATCATAATAATAATAATAATAATAATAAATGTTTCTTGAGCAGCAAATCTATATTAGAATATTAAAATGATTTCTGAAGGATCATGTAATGATGCTAAAAATTCAGCTTTGACATCACAGGAATAAATTGCATTTTAAAATATATTCAAATAGAAAACAGTTAGTTTAAATAGTAAAAATATTTCAGAATTTTACTGTTTTTTTTAAAAAATCTTAAAAATGTTTTGACATTAAAAATCTTACTGTTCAAAGAATGCTTTAAATTGATCCAAATTTACAGTAAAGACATTTTATAGTGTTAAAAAAGATTTTAGCTTTAAATAAATGCAATTTTTTTGAACATTATATTAATCAAAGAACCCTAACTAAAAATTCCACAAAAATATTAAGCAACACCAATATTTTCAACATTGATTATAAGAAATATGAGCACCGAATCAGCATATCAGAATGATCTCTAAAGGATCATGTGACACTGTGAAGACTGGAGTAATGATCCTGAAAATTGGACTTTGTCATCACAGGAATAAATTACATTTAGAAATAAATATTAAAATTGAAAACAGTTCTTTTAAACTGTAATATATTTCCAGTATTACTATTTTTAACTGTATTTTTTTATCAAATAAAAGCAGGCTTGGTGGGCATAAGAGACTTTTCTTTTTAAAAGCATTCACTTTTACATATTCAAAACTTTGCATTTACAATATGCAAAAAAAAAACAAAAAAAAACGGAGAGATAGGCAGTATTCCACGTTTTAAACATTAGTATGATTTATTGTTGTCACGTGACTACCACTGTGTTTAATTCAGTGGGTGTTCAAGTTATCAGGGTTATCTTATAAATAAAAACACATTTTTTAAATCATGTAAACTCTATATAAACATGTTCAGAGTCAAGAAAGAGATGTTAAAAGTCACATCTGATTCATTGTAATACTCAAAATTAAAGTACCGCAGCAATAGTAAGGGTAGTATGATAACAGCACTGCTAAAATACTAGTGGAGTTCTGCTCTCAGTGTTCCATATTTAGTGCAGTAAACAAAGCAGTTATCTTTTAATTCTTTGTTTTGGCTTATTTGATTGGATTAGACGGTTCAGATGTTTTTACACAAAACTGGATTGAAATTGCAAAACATCCATCTGAAATAATGATGATGATGATAACATGCACCTAATGAGGTCATGTGACCTAGATAATAACATACAAGCGTACTACTGCTTGAAATGTTTATCACTGGGTAATGTCTCATAATGTTTGTTTAATAGTAGGCAGTAGGCAGTTTTTGGGGAATACCACAGAAACGGTTGTTTTTGAGTACAACATTTGAATCCACCCTAAAACTGTTGAATCACATGACACACAGACACGCCTGTTGGAATAGCAGTGCGTTTTTCTCAGGGCTGTGAGAGTTTCAGGTTGGGAGTGTGTACAGTAATTGTCTGCAAGTGTGCTTGTGTGTGTGAGGATTAAGCCACAAGCTAGAACATCCAAACAAAACAGACCTGTGATGTCATGCAAATTAGTTCCTAACATGTATATTATAATAACTAATATTATGTAACCAAATGCAAATGAATCATTTGCAGCTCGCAGAACATGTGAGTCAGTGTTTGTACCTCTGATCCCGGATCAAACTGATGTGATTACGATGAAGAGTGGATAAAGTCTGTGGCTCCGCTGCATGTTGCTTCTGCTCTGTTTGTTTCTGCACATTTCCATGGTGACGGAGTGAGTCAGAATGCTGCGCTCTAATTGGTCTGTTGACCTGCTAAACAGAGTTCTGTTGCAGCCACGTGAGAATGTCTTTTGCTCTCGGTCTCACTCGCACACGTGAAACCCACTCCAGTTTCCTCATTTTTAACATTGTGTTAGTGTGTCACAGTACATTTCCTGCTTTTCCTTTTCTCCAACGTCCCTCTTTCTCTAGAGGAGCTCTGTTTATGTTAAACAGGATCATTTTCAACTTGCTGTTTACTTTATGCCTTGTGCATTCATGTGAATTTCTGCTCTTTGTGAATGTTTGTGCGTCTCTATTAATTGAGTAAAATGACCTCCCTTGGTAAATACATATACTGGGTGTGTTTATTCAAGAAATAATGCCTTGTGTTTAAATGTTTTACACATCATGAATGTGTGTTTGTGTGCTGTGTGAGGGTGTGTATCAGTATAATGTGTAAGGGTGGAGCTCATGACTAGATGTTCAGGAATGAGACTCCATCGCAATTTTGGTGTGCATTGTACATTATTAGGATCAGACCCTGATCCTAATAATGTACATTAGGACACAAGTAGCACTACTGGTTCACAGTTCATCATTCATCAACTGGAAAAAAAAAATTCTAAAAAGTGCTTCCAAAGATACAGTTCCTCTCAATATTAGTTGTGGTATGGACTCATCATTAGGGGTTCAAGTGTGTAGTGCTGATACCCTATTGAAATTGTTAGAATGGCTACGGATCAGCTGATCGTGCAGACCAAACCGTAAGTTGTAGAGATTTGAAACTTGGAGAGATGGTAGTATTCACACTGTCCACAGTCACAGAGTCTCACCCCAATCGGCCTGATGGGGGTGCTACAGCGATCAAAAGTAGGAAATCACTCATAACTCCTAAACCATTTGTTGCAGGCTCAAGTGGCTTATGTCATTGGAATCATTGGAAATTTGAGTATTTTGCATTTTGTGAAAAACCTACTTTTGCTAAGTAGTCCTAGGTTTTTCACCCGATCTGAACCAAACCAGTGCAGGAAGATTGTCTAGAGAGTGAATATTAATAATTATCACAAAAAGTTAAACTTTCAATCCTTTGTTACAAAGGGGCGCCAAAATGTTAGAAGTGGCAGGTCTGCTTTTACTAAAATGGCTATAACTTTTGAACAGAATGAGATATCTTTGCCAGACTCTTAACGTGTGTGTAAGAGCTGAGTCTGAGGTCACGTGAAAAAAGTTGTAGAGCATGGCGATATAAGAGGGAAAAAACATAAAAATGGGCATAACTACGCACCTGTCCTATCGACCTGAAAATCCGTACACACGGTCTTGGTCCAAATTGGACATTTGCGTATCTCAAAAAACACGGGCGCCATAGGCAAATTAAATTTTAACACCTATTAGATGAGATTAACGGCGGTCGATCGGAACTAAACTCTGTGGACCCTAAAAATCTGTAAGAAATTCGAAAGAAATCAGCTACTGGTGGGCCATTATCGCATTTTTCAAGGAGCGTAGACGAGTGTATATTGCACGGTTGTTCACATATACGCATGATATTTGTATATTCCAAACTGCTTTGCCTCTAGAATCACTGTGAATCAAACCGTTTGTTAAATGATTGAGAAAATGTAATGCAGTGCAATTCTCTGGACTCTCCAGATCAATAATTCTCAAAAAATGTTGAAATTTACTTTTTGGGAAGCTATAAGTCACTTTGAAAAGGTGCCTGTCCAAATATACCCAGAAGCCTATAAAGCCTAAACAAAAACTAAAAACTTCACAAAACCTGCTGAGCACATGCAACACGTGATTCTAAACGAGCATGCAAAGATTAACATTTGTGGACATGAACTTGAAAAATGATGTGTATTGACGTATTTCAGTGCTTAAACAAGATCCCTTATGATGTTCATTCATGTTTATTTCATGCCATAACTAGTAAAAAAGAAGATGATTGGTTCACCTGATGCTTGAACTGAGGCACTAAAGTGATCTGTCATGACACATGACACATTGAATTTATTAAAAATGACGACATTTGAAAGTGGAGACTATGTTTCATACCAAAAGTAACCTGCTGTGTCTTTTCTGTCGGCACATTGTAAGCTTTTTCTTTGCTCCACAATGTATTTTTCTCTGCGTGCGAAGGGGAGTGGGTCTTTGCGAAGGGTCAATTCCAAGCTTGCATTAAATTTTAAGTGCAATGCCCACATCTCAGAATCTAATCAACAAACGATGGATTAAATCCTCATTCTACATTATTTTTCTTTGTCAGTAATTTCACTCCAGTATACATCACAAATTTGGAGAAAAGATCTGTTGCTACCTCACTTCAGTTTCGTCTGAACTTTAATTTTCAAAGACAAAAATATTTATTATTAGAAGTTGGCT
>JAHKKF010518583.1:0-14553 GCA_019740295.1 Labeo calbasu
ATTCTAATTCAGAAATGAATCAACTGCAGTTTTAAAACGAATCATTATAGTTCAGAAATGAATCACTGCAGTTCAAAAATGAATCATTATAGTTCTAAAATGTCTTTGCCACTGCAAATCACTGTCAGTGTGTAGTCTCATTAGAATTTGGCCAAAATCAGCATGATGCTTTTGTCTACGATGATTTGAAATGCTGTCTATGTAGGCAGCTCACTGGGATTCGAACACATTCAGATCCTGAATCGCAGCAGCGGGGCGCAGACAGACTGTGTGGTCTGAGATCCAAACAGCACACAGTGTTTACCTGACGGCCCACAAACAGCGCAGGAAAACTCGCCTCTGAGTTTCCACTCGTTCTGAAAGGAGGAAAGCGTCTCCCCGTTGGCAGCGCATGAGACGGACGCGTGTGTTTTCTCCTGGCTTGAGCGGCCTGTAATGAAGCGTCTGTGTTTTTATGGTCGGAGCGGAGAGCGGCAGGACCGTCCGCGCTCTTATTCTTAGCTTCCATAAAGTGAACGTTCACTGATGATCGAGCGCTGGTAAACCAGCTAACCTCAAACAGACCTTAAAGGGCCAGCGCAGGAAAAAAAGACATCACGCTGAGCCCAGATCAGTCAATCTGACTGCGGGCCCAAGGCATTGTGGGACGCAGCTGGGTCCTAAAAATGTTAAGTTAATAAAGCTTATTGGAGGATTACTGGAAAGACAAAGATTATTGACATCTTAAGAGAAAATACAGCCTTTCTACTTCAAAATGTCATGAATTTACTTATTTGTTTATTTTTGTTTAGTCCCTGAAGCAGCAACATTATACAAATACACCACTTGTTTTTTAACAAAAATATGAGTAAAAATCAGGCTTCAAACTTTAGAATGCACAGCAAAAAGAATGAAATACTATTTAGAGCCTTTGAAATCTGGCAGAATTGTATTTAAATAGAGAGAAATAATCTATTATCTGCCTGGTAATAACAGAAATAAAACAATACAGATGTGTCATCGTAAACACATGATGACCCTAATCATTAATTATTTGACGTGAATGGCTGAAAACAGCCTTGACTCATAAAATCTCATCAACACTTTAATTATTTCTCCAAGCCAGCAATGAGAATAAATGAAGAAAAAGACTCACATGCGTCTCCTCTATAGTTTCACGCCGTTTTACTATGGTATTCACACGGTACATGTACAACAACATACGATTTTACCTTGACATCACCTTTGATTCATTATAAAACTACGAGGTTTTCGTTCATAGTATTTCACTATCCACTCAGTGACGTGTAATTGTGTATTTCTGAATGAAATAAAGCAAATGAAGTGATTTGTTGTGGTAAATGAAGCTCGGCTGCAGATTGAATGAGTAAATCTGAACGATTCTCCTCACGGAAAGAAAAAAACATGCAAGCAAACACTTTTAACCGAAGAACAAATGAAGACGAATGAGCCACAGCAGCTCTAAATCTCACGTTATATCACGTTAAAGCAAATCAAAACGCTTTCAATCCAGAGAAAGGAGAGAATGAGAGAGGGAGAGAAAGAAGGAACTCGTCGTTTCTCCTGCCACGACTTTCCGTTCTGGACACACCGATGATAAAAGACCTAAAAACCGATTCAAACGAGCAACTTTCTGACTGAAGTCTCCACGCCGAGCTGCTCTAAATATAATTAATCCGTCGTGTTTCCATTAATCTGAGGTGAAAGTGCGGTGAAAGTGAGGTAAATGTATAAATGTGAGGTAAATCTGCGAGAACAAAAGCTACTCACGTTCGCGCGCTCCTCAGCCGGACGGTCTCGCGGAAGAAAGTCGGTGATTTCAAACATCCAGAAAACGAAGGTTTCCGTTAAACCGTCCGCGAGCTCACAACTCATTCACCGACACCCTCTCTCGCTCTCCCTTTTCTCTCTCTCTCTCTCTCTCTCTTTCTCGCCACCGTCACCACGGCAACACACCGGCGCCTCCACGCGGGTTCACAGATGTGCGCGCGCGCGCGTGCTCAATACCAGCGCGAGGGTCGCTGTTTGGCGTTGAGTTGTGAATGATCCGCATATGCTGACAGAAACAGCTGCTTCACCACATCTGTCCGTCCATCACAGCATCTGACTCCATCAGAGAGACATAATAAACACTCCGATGAGCGTCAGCTCACAGACACATACAGCACGTCTCACATGTTCTTACACTGAACTGTCTCCAACTACAGAATACAGTGTTTAACTAGATCAGTGGTTCTCAACCCTGTCCTGGAGTACCACAGCCCTGCACATTTCGTATGTCTCCCTCATCCATCACACCTGGTTCAACTCGTCAGCTCAGTGGTGGAGACTGCAAGACCTGCAGTGGCTGTGTCAGATACAGGGAGACATACAAGATGTGCAGTGCTGGAGGAGCTTCATGAATCATGGACAGGTTTGAAAACCACTGAACTAGATAAAAAAAAAGTTTGTCACGACCAACTTCGAACTTGCCTTGAGAAAACCTGACCAGAAAGTTCGAAAAAAGTTTTACATAGTTTTAGAAGTTTGACAGTTTTCAGTCTGAAATAGATTTAAGTTGAAAGTAATTTTAAAGATTAAAGCTTCAATGTTTTGAAGGCAATACAGTCTGTCAGACAGATAGATAGAGAGCATGTTGTTAGCATGCTGCTGGCATGTTTCTAGCATGATTAGTAAGTTACTACCATGTTTCTAACATGATTAGCATGTTACTAGCATGTTGCTAGCATTTTTCTAGCATCTTGTTAACATGTTTCTAGCATGATAAGCCAGTTACTAGCATGTTGCTAGCATGTTTTTAGCATGCTTAACATGTTGCTAGCTTGCTATTGACATGCTTCAACATGATTAGCATGTGGCTAACTTGCTTCTAGCATGATTAGCATGTTGTTAACATGTTTTTAACATGATTAGCAGGTTGCTAGCATGTTTCTAACAGGATTATCATGTTTCTAGCATGTTTTTAACATGATTAGCATATTACTAGCATGTTGCTAACATTTTTCTATCATGATTAACATGTTGTTAGCTTGCTATTAGCATGTTTTAAACATGTTTCTAACATGATTAGCAAGTTGCCAGCATGTTGCTAGCATGTTTTTATCATGCTTAGCATGTCACTATCTTGTTATTAGCATGTTGTAACATGATTAGCATGTGGTTAACATGCTTCTAGCATGATTAGAATGTTTTAACAAGATTAACATGTTTATGTGTTTCTAACAATGGTTAGCATGTTGCTAGCATTTCTCTAGCATGATTAGCAAGTTACTAGCATGTTGCTAACATGTTTCTTACATGATTAGCCAGTTATTAGCATGTTGTTAGCATGTTTCTAACATGGTTGGCATGTTGTTAACATGTTTGTAGCATGATCAGCATGTTGCTAGCAGTAGTTTGAATAGTCTTGGCTCATGTGAACATTCCGTCAATGTAAGTCTATGGGATTTTTCCCAAATTTAACTGCCATTTTTAGGAAAAGCGTGAGTCCGATCAGTTAGAAAAGATACAGCACACCCGGTCACATCAGTCTGGAGATCTGGGCTGAGTTTGTGGAGTTAAAGCTGTAGGAGGAGTTAGAGCTGGAAATTTTAGGCTCAAAAGAAGAAGTTTAAGTCGGATTTCAGTAAATTGGCTTTCTCAAGCCAACTTAACTTCTTGGAACATATTTTTGTTATCTGAGTATCTCGCAATTCTGAGTTTATATTTCGTAATTCTAAGAAAAAAAGATTGCGAGACAAACTCAAAATTCTGAGAAAATTCAGATTTGATTGATAAACTAAAACAGTCAGAATTGTAGCATAAAGTCACAATGACTGTTTTAATGTAATATCCTGTGGCTGAATCACACTTCCATATATCTGTTTCTCAAGGACGTGAAGATCTTTGTTTTCTCCAGCAGGTCTCTGTAATCTCTCAGACGTGTGTTTGGAGAGGCTGCGTGTATTTGTTTGGACGGCACACATTCTTCACCCGCCGTAACCCCGACAGACCACCACTGATCCCAGATCATCCGTGCTGCTGTCGCACACAGCTGAAGAAATAAGAGGTGCGTGAAGATCCGCGTGCGCTCGCGCTCATCGCACCATCTCAGCTGCGTCTCAGCTCATCCTCCAGTCTTTCTCCTCACATTCCTGAGATCTGAACGTCTGGAGGACACGCGTGTAAGATTACCGACGACTGTTTTCAAGAGAAACGGGAGACTTCAGTAAAAGCCTCCATTTGTTCTCAGTTTAATCTCAATGCTTTCTAGGAGAAACAGCTGAGATGTAGTGATCCTCATGCTGACAGCACACTCTATATGTGGAGCTGATCTGATCAGAGGATCATCTGCGAACATGAGATGATGTTGTGAAGAACGCTGGAGGGACACGTTGCTGGAAAACAATATGAGATGAAGGACAAATTATATTTCAATGCTTTTGCATTCTCTCAAATGTGTTTTCCTTTAGGAAACTGTGTTTTTCCCCCGAGAAACTTTGCATGTGTATGCAATACATTTGTGTTTGCTTGCAAAAGTATTACTTTTGTGAGTGAACGCAATTCTTTTGCAAAGCAAACGCAAATGTATTGCATACAAATGCATTGTTAATTTTAGGGGAAAGCAATACTTTTGCTTCTCCTGAGAAACCTTGCAATTTGCTTGCAAAAGCATTTACCTTTTTTTGCAGAAGTATTGCATTCGCCTGAAATTACCTTTGCATTCACTTGCAAACTGAAAAACACTTTCATTTCACCTCATGTTATTCATACATCACAAAAAACATTACATTGGTTTTAGAGGGAACACAATACTTTTGCAAGTGAACCACAATTTTTTCCTCCCAAACAGCACTGGACTCCATTGACTTTCACTGTTTGGAAAAAAAAAACACTAAGACATTTCTCTAAATATCTTATTTTGTGTTCCACAGAAGAAAGATCAAGGAGAAGAGACACATCAAAACAAAACACAACAGGACGATCTGTGGCTACAAGGCGAGGCAAATTTACAGTAATTTTACCAAATTAAAGGCTTTTCTGAGAACAACTGGAGTGTGTGATAGAAAAACAGAAGAAGAAAGCAAGCTGAAAGAGAGAGCAGATGGACGAGTGAGAGGAGAAGAACCACACCGGTGATAGACAGACTGATCCGAGGTCAGATCTGCAGCTGTCAGGACCTCACTGACATCAGATCAAAGATCAAAGGTCACACCCATGATAGCTGCAGGACGGCTGGAGGTGTTTCCTGTGACACACACACACACACAGTTAGCAATATCTGAGTTTGTCATTAAATGACTGATAATGTTCAGAGTTCATCACAGTCACATCAGGAGAAACATCACACATCTGTTCATCGACACACACCGACTTTATCTGCCGAATCTCACCTGACCTCCATCTCGCCCTGCACACCTCCTGCTGTGGCCATAGATCAATCAATCACCTAATCTAATCAATGAAGCACTAATGACTACATAATCAAGAATCCTGATGAAAATCTAATAATTAATTATATATTAAATGTAAAATTGAATAAAAATGAATCGTTACTAGAGTTAAAACAAAGTTGACGTTTATTAAAATATGAATTAAAACTGTAACTAAAATACAAAATAACTACAAAATTCACTAAAATATTAATTCACAATCTCAGTGGAACTTCACGCACATATTTCCCGTGGATGAAGGAGTTTGAGTCAGAGGTGTGTGAGTTTAGCTCATGAGATAAACTGCAGTCTGACAGCTGGAAACACTTTGTTTAGTGGTTTGGGATCTTAATGTCCAGCTTCATGTCTCACCCGAACCGCTCTGGACTGAAATGCTTCAAACGGCTGAATGTGTGCTAACAATCCTAACTCGTGTTTCTCCTCGCTGTCTGTCTCTGACAGCACTGGAAATGAGCTCTTTGTGTGGCTCAGAACGTCTCGTTTCTGTCTCGCACGTGACACTCATAACATTTAACCCGTCCGTTAATGTTCACGTGTAACGGGACACACTGCAGCGGTTTGGACAAACACCTCCAGCGCTTTCCCAGAGTCCCTCAGTCAAATCACACAAAATTACCACCTTCATCTGTAAATGAGACACAACATGGAATCTGCTCTATTTTCAGCTGCAGCGGCTCATGTGACTGAAATCAAACATCCAACAAAACACAAAGCGCTTCCTCTTCTCACCTGATATCAGTCTTCATCTGAAGAGCTCAGTAACGTCTGGAGTGTCTGAACGCTCGCCTTCACAATCACATCTAATGACACAACTAAACGTGAGACATGGTGTCCACCAGACACGTTCTGAACGCTGCAGAAACTGACGCTCTTACTCAGTATTTCTGACTTATTTATCAGTACAAATATCCAAACATCTTAAGATCAACATACAGTTCTGAAATGACAAATGACAGAGTCTTGTTTTTGGAGAAACTGATCCAAAATTCAAGATCAAACAAGAGCAAAATCAAGTCAATTTAAAACGAAAAACAATATTATATTTCTGAGCACACTGACAGATATTTGTTCTTGTTTTAAGCATTAAGATTCAGAAAGAAACGGAGACAGACTGAGACACGTGGAGACGCTGAGCTTTTGCTCCAGCCAATCACAGAGCACCATTCCACAGGCACAGGAAGTGCAGAGGAGGGGGAGGGTCTGATTACAGGAAGCGAGCTGCAGTTTCTGTGCCGTCTCTGGAAAAGTCTGTCTCCTCCTCTCTAATGGCTTTTCAATCTGTTCTCCGTCTCTACAGTGAAGCACAAACACACTTCAGACTGATGAACACACTGTGTCAGTAACCAGAAGTGAGTCGACTGACCAGAACTGATCCTGAGAGGAGCGACGTCATTGGACCGGACAGAGACTGAGCTTCATCATGTCAAACCTGCAGATTCAGAGTCTGAAAACAGGCCATTCTGGATTAGGATGAGTTTGTTTGTTCATCAGATTTGTAGAAATGTGTCATTCCATCACTGTCTCACCAATGGATCCTCTGCAGCGAATGGGTGCCGTCAGAATCCAAACAGCTGATAAAAACATCACAATATTCCACAAGTAATCCACACCACTCCAGTCCATCAGTTCACATCTTGAGAAGACAAAAGCTGAAACAAAGCCATCAAGACGTTTGCAACTAAAATACAAGTCCATAATCCATAATAACACTTCCTCCAGTGAAAAAGTCCATCTCCTGCTGTCTCTCGCATCAGAAATCACATTTGTTTAGAGCCGTTTAGAAAGGTCCAGTTTTAGCTTGTAAATGGTGCTTGATCTGTGCAGATTTCTCTCCTGATTCAGACCAGACCACTTTTTCACTAATAAGATCATGTAAGAACTGAAGTGTTTCAAACATACAAGCACAGTTCAGCCGAATGATAAAGTTTACCCTCTTTAACGATGATGTTCTGATGTTTTGTGTTCATCTGCTTCTCCCATTTGTGCTTTATATAGACTAATACAATCAGTGCTTTCAACTGATTCCTGTTGAACTGTCAGCAACTGAACTGCAGCTCAAACTATTTCATATATAGTGAATTAAGCTACAAACTCCATCATAATGCACAGTGTTTCCATCTAACATGTATTTTGAGCTGCAGCTCGTCATATTAATGGAGTGTTTCACTAGTTAGCAGTAAACCGGTTACCTCACCTCAATATGGACTAGATTTGTGTTGGATGATATCTTCACAGAATGGGTATCTTTCGCTTATTTTAGATAATGTCATAAAACTAGTGAGCTAAGAAAGCAGTATACTGATGGTGTCTGTAAACAAGGCTCAAGACACGAAAACGGAGGAACAGACAAACCGATTCAACTGAGTGAGTCATTTACACCAGAACTGCTCCGATTAATTAAAACTCGTGACTTTTGATCATTCTTTTCAACTTAAGCCATTCACTAATTAAAACTGAGCAAATTAAAAGAGCATTTCGGTTTTAAAAAGCACGTATGGGTGAAACAAAGCTTTTTAAAACTCTGAATCAGTTAAACCATTGCATTGCAAAATGATTCACTGGGAAGCGCACCAACCGGATCGCGAATCATTTGATTCAGATCGGGACTTCGCAGTAGGTTCGCGAATCATTTGATTCCGATCGGAACTTCGGAGCGCGAATCAATCAGATCGGGACTTCGGAGTTATTTGATTTGCAAACCATTTGATTCAGATCGGAGCTTCAAAGTCATTTGATTCAGATCGGAGCTTCAAAGTCATTTGATTCAGATCGGTTCTTCGGAGCGCGGATCATTTTATTTTGATCGGAACTTTGGAGTGCGAATCGCGAATGATTTAGATCGGGACTTCTGAGTCATAAATTCATTCATTCATGAATCATTTGATTCAGATCGGAGCTTCGAAGTCAAATGATTCGTGAATCTTTTGATTCAGATCGGGGTTGCCATATACTTGTCTAGATCGACTTTGAATAAAAAAAAAGAGATTTCTGTTTATGTATGTGAAATTTAGCTAGCAAGAAAACACTAAGTAATTAACTTATATTATGCTATTTTCTCTTTTGAGAAGTCAAACAATCCGAAGAAAATATCTTTAAAACAGAAAGAAAAGTCACTTACAAAATGAGATCAGATGAACATGAATAAATCTGATCAGAATGTCTCTGTGTGGTTCAGTGAATGAATCTTCCTCAGAAGAGACAAAAACAGCAACTCACTTCAGTGTCTGACTTACATTATAATTACGTCCATAAGCAAACACTGACCTGACAGAAAACATCTTGACTTCTGATGTGGCTCGGCCTCGTCTCACTGGACAACGTCCTGAATCTGTCCAATCAACATGAAAATCTCAATCCTCATACAATCATTTACGTAGCTTTATTTCCTTAAAGGGAATGTTGTCAATCCAGTCATTTACTCACCTTAATATCATTCACAACATCTTCACACAACCAACACCATCACAAAATTATCTTAACCTTATGAAGCTTCTGTATCATATTTTAAAGCTTCTAAATGACCAACATGACACACATAATCTACTCCAAGTCTTCTGTCACCTGATTGATAGTTTGAAGTTTTCTAGAGCTGGTGATTCACGAGTCTTCTTGCTGTCAAATACTGACCGATCAAGTAAGCGTCAGAATAACTGTACTCATATTTCCAGATGAACATCCACTGGACTGAAGCAGCTCGGCTTTACTTGATTCTCTACGAATCATTTTTTTAGTCTCAAATCTGATCGTCAGGATCTTTTAACGTTTGTTTCCAGAAGTTTTTCTTTTACTGTTCCTCAGTGGAGGAATGATCTTCACTTCATCTTCTGAGGAACGTTTATTTGTTCATCTCTCAATCATTATTGGATTGCACTGAATTATATGTTTGGATCATTTCAGTGTAAATACGTATTATTGGAGATATAGAGTGAAAACTGAACACTGATATTGCTATAATTTTACGTCATTATCTGCTCTACTGATATAAAGATCTCATTGATTTACAGTTCATCTCAGTAGAAAAAAAGAAATCATATTTTTCACTGAAGTGTTAGTTTCGAGTTCTGTAACTTGCAGGATGTTTTTATTGTAGAAAAAACACTGTAAATATCAAGGACAGTTTGATTCTCTGTTTCATGATCCTGTGAAATGGGAGGCTGTAATCACACACACAAATATAAAATCAAGTAGAAGATAAAAACATTCATAACTGCATGATTGTTCATCAGCGTCTCAGACGCTTCAGCAGCTCATCAATCGTCACAGACGCTCTTCAGCTCATTCACAAACAACTCAGTTCTGTTTGCACCGCTAGCCTTCATCATCCTCATCCTCACTCCCAGGGTCCCCAGGCTCCAGTGGTTTTAGGGTCACAGTGCGGGTCATCAGGCGGAAAGATGACGGGTTTGGCCTGTTGCTGGTACTGCTGCAGACGTCTGAGCAGGAAGGACACCACCTCCGGCCGCTGATGGGACACCTCCTCACGCTCCTCAGGATCCTTCTCAATGTCAAACAGCATCACCTGCTTCAGCGGCTCAGACGCCTCCACCGGACGACCACCAGGGGGCGCAAACCACAGAGGACAACCTGAGAGAAACCATGAGCTCCTGTCACATGATCACACACAAACACATCTGCTGATGTGCAAAACAGGCCTAAGGCACGAACATGGAGCACAAAACCAGTGTAAAGTATCACAGGTGTATCTGTAGCAATAGCCAACAATACATTATATGGGCCAAAATGACCAATTTTTTTTTTTTTATGCCAAAAATCATGAAGATATTAAGTAAGGATCATGTTCCATGAGGATATTTTGCAAATTTCCTACCGTAAATATATCAAAACTTAAATTTCGGTTAGTAATATGCATTGCTAAGAACTTCATTTGGACATCTTTAAATGCAATTTTCTCTACTATTATTTTTTGCACTCTCAGATTCCAGATTTTCAAATAGTTGTATCTCAACCAAATATTGTCCTATCCTAATCTTATTTATTCAGCTTTTCAAAGTCTCAATTTCAGAAAATCGACCCTTATGACTGGTGTTGTGGTCCAGGGTCACATATGAGCTCATTTGATGTCGCAGAGTTCAACAATATCAATAAAAACTTTCAGTCAAATACAGATTCAAGGTTTCTGTAGGCTTTATGAAAATAAAGACTTTTTAAAAACCAGGAAAATGTATTAAATAAATTGTAGGGAACACAAAACTTTCTCAGTGTTTTCATCTTGTTTTCCAGTAAAATGTCTAGAAGATTCTTAAATCAAGACATGAAAAAAAATATTTACTGCAGTGAAATATGTGAAAATGAGCTGAGAGTTGATCAAATCATTGTGATCTGGCTCAGATTCAGACAGGAATCATGTGTTTGTGCAGTTTTCCTGCTGATCAAGGGAGAATACGAGACTTCCTCACCTTACTAATGGTTGGAATCAGCATTTTTGTAATATTTTTGGAATCAGCAGCTCAAAATGAGTAAGAAAGCAGGATTTCATCCAGCAGACATGAATCACACAATCACACGCTAACAGCTCCTCACGTGTGTCTTCGTTCAGGAAAACGAACAAAGTTAGAGACGTCACGTACCCGGGTAACCCGTGAGAAGCTTCCAGTTCTTGTAGCGAATGGCGGCGTGAACCGAGATGTTGAACTCAGAGCGAGAGCCGAGAGCGGCGGCCCGAGACGATGACGAGCGCAAAGACTCCTCCAGAAACTCTCCCGACACCTCGCCGCCAGGACCTGAAGGAGACACAGAGGAAATAACAGCTCACGTGTGTTTCTGCCTCCAGATGGGAGTGAAACCAGATTCAGTGTGAACCGGTCTCTGACTCACATGGAGAGGTGTCCACATACAGCGGGTCGATGTTGTGCAGAAGCTCGACTCGAGGAGACGCTTTACCACGACTGAAACACACACAGTTACGCTCATCTGATCGATAGGATAAAATTATATTCCTCAGCACAGGTGCACTGTCTGACAGGTGTGTTTGATGATGATGATGAAGACCTGCTCTCTCACCTGATGGCGTCCCACACGTTGAACCCGTCCAGAGGTTTGGTGCCGTTCGTCGACGCCCCGGCCAGACCCACAATCGTAGGCAGCCAATCAGAGACGTGGACGAGCTCTCGACTGACGGCTCCGGGCTGCTCTATCAGCGGGCCGCTCACGAAGGCCACGCCCCTGACTCCGCCTTCCCACAGCGTCCACTTCCTGCCACGCAGAGGCCAGTTATTCCCTCCCGTCAGCGTCTGACCACCGTTATCTGTCCGACAGAGAGGAAACAGCGCCACCTTATGACTGACCAGCGCACAGACAGACTCTCTGCAGGTTTGATGATGGACAATTTCAGACTTTTAAAAAATGCAGCTTCCAACTCATTTTACTAACTAAATAACTTAAATATCTTTGCTCCCAACTACTAGAATATGATAATAACTTTATATTGTTTTTCCAGTGCTGATAACTAAAGATTCATAAATCAACATACATTTACTGGAGAAGCAAAATGACACAAAATAGATCTTGTTTTCTGAAAAACTGATCTTATGATCTGAGTTTATGATTAAAACAAGAACAAATATCTGCCAACGGGCTCAGAAAAATCAATTCAATTCAAAAGGAAACATGTTTTCATTCCCCAATGACAGATGTTTGTTCTCGTTTTGATCACAACTTTATTTCATATTGTTTAATTTCTCATAAAACAAGCAGCGTTGACAGATTTGTTGTGTTTCTGGCCAACTGGGATTCTTTAGATCGGGTTGGACTGGAGAAAAATGCATTGGGCGGGTGGACAAAATTTGGCCTGCTTGGGTTTTTGTTTGGTCGTGTTATTTTAATACATTTGAACGTGTTTGCAATTAAGAAAGTCGGCCTATCACAGAAAAACAACGTACAGTGCAATGCTTTTTTTTCTTTAACATCATTGGTTCAGTTTAACCAATCAGGGCGGGCGAGGGAGAGCTGTCAATCACTTTGCCGTCTGGTGTCGCTGAGATGTGACCGACAGGTTTTTAGTGCGATGATGGACCAAATTTGAAATATGTCCACTAAAGGATGGAAGTGTGACCCGTTGAGAATGAATTAATGGAATTAAAATAGAGGACTATGACACCTGTCCATCATCATGTGCACACTGGCGTTACATCGTCCCGACTGCATTTTGGTAAACACCCTGACGGCTTCTCAAAGAGGCTTGAATTAAATTCATCAGTTTTGACTGAGTGTGTAAGTTCTGTGTAATGTCCTAGAACGTGCACTTCAGTAAAGTCGTACTGTAGATCTGATTGGAGTTAAAACGCATTATGAAGTTCAGCAGATTATTATCATTATTGTGTTGGTGTTTATCTGACTAGTGTACAGTACGTATCAATAAATGACACACTTTCTTCAGCTGTTGTGGTTTGTGCGTGAGCGCGTGTGAGATGAGTGTGTACATCCACCCGAAGTTTGTTGCACTAATTAGTTGTTTAATTCTGATCACTACGGGCCTTTTTTTCTCTGCATATTAATGACACATATTAATGTTTCTGACACTGAAAATGATGCACGTGTTTTTCCGAGTGTTAAATGAGTTTGTACATTTTTTGGCTGCCGTTTTCAAATATTTGACATACTTTAAATTTGGACATTTTTGTCATATTTGCTCATTCTCTTTTACTCTTTATGTCGTGTTTTGATGCATTTCCCCGTCTCCTGGCTGGGAAACCGATTCATTTTTATAATTTTGTATTGTCATCATTATTTAGCGTTAAGGAGGTCAAATGGTCCGTGTTAATCTTGCTTGACATGGTGATGAATTCATTTGGCACTGGATGTTTTGAGCGTGTTTTTCTTGGAATGATTGTTTGGACTGAAGCCCGTTGACTCAATCTGGCAACACTGAAAACAAGACCTCCTATCTTCATTTCATATCTCCACTAAAGGAATTAAGTCTTGAATTAAGGATGTTTAGATATCTGTACTGGAAAGCAAGACAAAAACACTGAAGAAGAAATGAGGTTTTCAGTGCATGCAGTAGTAGTAATATTTTGATTTAATGCCATGTCAGCATCTTAGGCTATTTTCATGGCAAAAACTATTCAACAATGCAAGTATTTAAGTGCACGCAACATGTAATGCCACGACTTCACGAATTTAAGACTCTGATTTAAGACCTTTTAAAGCCTTCGCTCGTGGAAGAGCCAACTTTTTAAGAGCCACAGAAAAATGTTTGACTGATTATGCACATTTATTCTCTGTCACGGTGTGGATTTGATCCTCATATTTCACTACGGTCCAAATTCTTAACAGCCATCAAAAGACAAGTCCTGATAATATATGAAAATCTTTGAGTAGGCTGTTCGCCACTTCAGTTCTTTCTTAATGTAGTTCTGAATGACACACAGCCTTGCCTAATAAAGATCAGTCAAACTAAACCAGACTCGTCCAGTCCGCTCTGACGTTCACGATCTCAGTACCTGTTGAGAAAATGAAGACGGTGTCGTTCCAGAGTCCGGCGTCCTGCAGAGCTTGACTGATGTTCCCCACGGCCTCGTCCATGGCCGACACCATCCCCGCGTACTCGCGCCGCTGCTGGTCCTTGATGAAGCTGTAGGGGGCGACGTAGCGCTCGGGAACCTGCATGGGGGCGTGAACGGCCTGCAGCGCCACATACAGGAACAACGGCTGCGACACAAGAGAAACCGTCAAAAAAAACTGCAGAAACACCTGACATTTGAGAAAACCTACAGTGCATTTATAAAGACGTAATATGGTAATTGATGGCAAATGGTTGTTCTTATTAGCAGCTGAAATCAGAGTTGCACGTCTCCCTGTCTGATTGTTAATTTCTCATGCCTGTTTCCGTTCAGACAGAATGAATTTCCCGTTTCTAACAGCTGAGGATGATGTAAGTGTTTCTAATGCCACACCAAAACACGCCTTATAGATTCCTCTAAGCAGAACTGAAAGTGACTGGATTAATATTATGTTATAGTCTACGTATAATGTTCATAAATGGCAGGTCAACAATTTTACTAGCTATTACTACCAGACCAAAACAGATTTACATTTGATTTTGGTTACAGGTTTTATTTTTTCAGCATTGCAAGCAGTGTTGTTTTAGTTGTTGTTGTGA
>JAHKKF010518585.1:0-13753 GCA_019740295.1 Labeo calbasu
TGTGTGTGTGTGTGTGTGCAGCAGCTGCAGCCGCAGGGTTTGAACCTGCAGCAGTTTGTCTTGGTTCAGCCGGGTCACTCCATCAGTCCTCAGATTCAGCCGCAGTTCATCATATCTCCGTCTCCTCAGGGTCAGACCGGTACGAGCGTCTCCTCCGTCTGCTGATGCCGCCGCTCCTCGTCTGCGTTTCTAACTGTGTCCGTGTGTCTCTCAGGTCTCCTGCAAGCTCAGAATTTCCTGGCTCAACTACCTCAAAGCCAAGCCAACCTCCTGCCAGCGCAGACCAGCATCGCTCTCACCACGCAGGTCACGCACGCCTCAGACACGTTTAGACGCTCGTCCGACGTTCTCGCTGCTTCCGTTCTGTCGCGATACGGCTCGTCTCTGATCTGGGCTGCGTTTCCACGAAGGCAACTGTGGTCGCAAGTTCCGTCGTTACCAGTGGAGTTCAGAGGAACTTGAAACCACGGTTGCCTTTGGGAAACGCGGCCCTGGTTGGTTTATTTCTCCACTGAATGTTTTTAAGTCAAGAGACTGGAGACTCTGACGAAGACGGCTGTGATGTGGAAACCTTAGATGGAAACAAAGAATCCAGTTATAAAAAATAGAATTTACTGTGTAATGCAGAATGTCTGAATTCTGGTTGAATAAATCAAACGTAGAGCTGTACGCTTACATGACAACATGACGCGTGTCTGTGAATATCAAACTGCACAGACTACTGTGTAATTCTGCATGTTGTACGTATCTCAGCAGTAATAAGAAGCATCATATATATTAAAACTATTTTTTTTATGGAATAATCATATTTTTGTCCTCCTTGTTTTAACGGTAAACCCCTTTACCCGACCGCTTTGTCTGCCCAAAAAAGTTCTAATATGTGATTAAGAGAACAATTAAATTGTTCATGTTTTGTGGGTTCATTTGATTACCAGAAAACAAAAAAACAGCAGAATTTTTAAAAACATAACACAAAATTGTTGTTTTTATGAATTCAATTGATGAAATATGCATTTTGATTATTAAAATTTCAATTAATCCCTTAAAATAGAATTCAGGAAAATTAAAAAAGAAAACGCACAATTTGGTGAAAATGCATGTCATAGAGCCCTAAAATGTTTGTTTGTTTTGGTCAAACTTTTCATAAATTGTTGTAAAATTGTATTTTGTGATTAATGATGATTTCATGATTTTATTGCATGATGTCAGGTTTTATTATTTCAATTAATTACACATGCTTTTTGATTGCTAAAATCTAATCTAATCTGAACCCAAATCTAATTTAATCCAACCCCATTAAAACGGAGTCCAAAAAAAATTAAATAGAATAAATGGAATTTATAAATAAAACAATTTGTGAGAAAATAAAACAAATTTTCTTTGGCTCTTCACGATGTTGCAGGCGGCCACACCGACGCGTAAGATCGCCGCCATGCCGGCTCCTGCGGCGGCCGCTCCGAAGCGCATCGACACGCCGTGTGTGGAGGAGGCCAGCGACCTCGAGGAGCTCGAGCAGTTCGCCAAGAACTTCAAGCAGAGACGCATCAAGCTGGGCTTCACTCAGGTGAGTCGCACCGACCGCGACCGTGACCGAGACCGAGCGTGTGGTCATGTGTGACGCTGATGTGTGTGTTTGTCAGGGTGACGTGGGGCTGGCGATGGGGAAACTCTACGGAAACGACTTCAGTCAGACCACCATCTCCAGATTCGAGGCCTTGAACCTGAGCTTCAAGAACATGTGCAAACTCAAACCTCTGCTGGAGAAATGGCTCAACGACGCAGGTGAGAACAACCGTCACACGCTGCACATGACTTTATTCCAAAGATTGAGACGTTTAGCAGATGTTTCATACCATAAACACAGAACAAATCTCATAAGTGTGTGTGTGTGTGTATATATATATATATATATATATATATATATATATATAATTTTTTTTTGTTAGTTTTTTTTATTTTAGATTTTCTGTTTTCCATCTTTTCCAAAGTTTTGGTAATTTCTTTTTTTTTTTTTTCCCCTCATTTTTAGTAGTTTTTGATTTTATTTATTTATTTTTTTTTTTTTAAATGGTTATTTCAGTTTTAGTTGTTTTAGTATATAGTTAACATTTATTTTTTTAGGGTTAGGGAAATGTATTTTTATGATTTTCTTTATGGTTTGTGTTTTAGTTTGGGTTTACTGTAATAGTTCTTCTCATGAGATGATTTATTCATATGTAAATGTAGTGTCATGTTTTCTGTTTAAATGCATCTCAATGCCGCTTTTGTGCTGACACTGATTTCATTTGATTGGTAACAGTATGAAGTGTGGTATTACTCTAAATTAATTCACTGATTAAATGTGAGAATATGACACAGAAGATGATGTATACGTCTAATAAGATTAAAAATGCCATTATAAAGGTAAAAACGACTGGAAATCAATTTCAGTTGGCAAACACTCTCACTGCTAATATGAAAAGCTTTGAAAAAAATCTGACACTGAGAGGCTGAAATCAACACAAATTTTTGGCAAAACCCCAGAGGTGTCTGTTTGAGAGTGAGTGTTTTCCGTGTGTTTGCTCAGAGAACATGTCTGCTGACTGCGTGGTGTCGAGTCCGAGCGAAATGTCTCCGGGTCTCTGTGACAGTCTGAACCGGCGGCGTAAGAAGCGGACCAGCATCGAGACCACCATCCGTCTGGCCTTGGAGAAGAGCTTCCTGGAGGTGAGCGCGAATCCCGACCGCTAGAGGGCAGCAGAGCTCAACGTTCACTGTCGCCCACCAGACGTGACATCCCGCAGCCGTCTGTGTGCTGCCGTGAATCGCTCATTCACACTTACTCTGAAAAGATTTACTGCATTTTTGTAAAATGACATGTAAAACTGCGAACAGCTGCATATGGCAACAGTTGCTAGGGTGTGATTGGTGATCGATGTGTGATTGGTGAGGCTGTGTTACACCGAGCGTTTGTGTTTGTGATCTGCAGCAGAGTCAGAAGCCGTCGTCGGAGGAGATCACGCTGATCGCGGATCAGCTGAACATGGAGAAGGAGGTGGTGCGCGTCTGGTTCTGTAACCGCAGGCAGAAGGAGAAGCGGATCAATCCTCCCAGCAGCAGCGGCGGCGGATCGCCCGGATCGGCCATCAAAACCATCTACGGCAGCGCCACGGCCGCGGTGCGTCACTCCGCATCCCCGAACGCCACGGTCCACGTCACACGAGCACAAATAAAACCGCACGCCGTACTGCCGTTAGCAGAGTTTATATACAATTACTGAGGTTTAAGACGGCCCTAAAAAAATAGACCGCAATATCACAAAAGTATGAAGTATTATAAAATAATAATTATTATTATTATCATTATTATATTTTTCTTAAATATTCAGTTTTTATTTTACAGTGAAATAACACAACTGGAAAATTTCTTTTATATTTATGCTTAATAATAATAATTCTAATAAAAAGAGTAATTATTGGTTTGTAGTCATTGATATTTGTAGTGACGTTTATATTTTGCAGTGAAATACTACAATGGTATTTTTTTTTAGTAAGTTTTTAGTAGTAGTAATCGACATAAAAGTAAGAATTATCTAGTCATTGTTATAACTTTTTTGGTTACAGTGAAATAAAATAAGAAATATTAATGCATTTTCACTGTAAAAAAAAATGGCAATAATTACTGTTATTAATTATTAATTTTATGATGTTATTACGATTATTATTACTACTAAAAACTACTAAAGAAAATAAATATGACCATTGCAATGTGTAATAGTTTTTAGTATTAATAATCGTAAGAAAAGTATTAATAATTATTTTATGTCATATTATAATTGATGAGTGATTGTTTGTGTTCAGGTGTCCAGCGGCACAAACGCGCTGACGGTCAGTCCGGTGGTTTCTCTGAACAGCAGCAGCATCTCTAACCTCACGCTCAGCGGTGCGTCTCTCCTGCTGTCTCGGCTTCACCGTCCTGCATATTTAATGTGATCTCGTGAGTCACGTGACGCTCTCTCTCTGCTGTAGGCGGAGCTCTGGGTCAGGTGACGTCGAACACGCCGTCTGTCATCTCCATGGCGCCCGCCATAGCCACGCCCGCTCCCGTCGTGACGTCCCCCTCGCTCACCCCGTCCGCCACCGCCGTTAAACAGGAAGCGGCCGCCGCGCAGGCGGTTTCCACGGCGACGACGGTCACGCAGGGACCGGGGCAGCTGCTGGTGACGGGCACGGGACTGGGCGGGGCTAATCTGACTGCCGTCACAGGTTTGAACCCGACGTTCATAACGCCGTCACAGCTGACGCAAGGGTGAGTGAGCGTGGTATTATGGGATGGAAAAAGAAGAAAGTATATTTAGAATAGTGGAAAGAAAACATCCAAAATAACCTTTTTTTTCAGTTTATATACACAATGCATTTTAATATATTTATTTTATATTTAAAGATTTTTATATATAATGGAATTTTCTGACACTTTATCTAATTGCATTTAAAGTATTTCATATTTAATTTTATTATATATATATATATATATATATATATATATATATATATATTTATTTTATTTTTTTGCATGTTATCTATTTTTAGCTATTTTTACATGGAGCATCTTTTATCCAAAATCCACTTAGAAGTGTTTGTTTTATTGTTCTTTATCTATTTGTCTGTAGATTTCATTCTTTAAAGGGTTTTTTTTTTTTTTATCTTACAAACACCAAACTTTACAGTTTTATTCCTGTCTGTATTCTGAAGGTTTGTTGATATTTTATTCAGACTGATTTATACATTTCACTCCTAAAAACATGGTGAAAATGTGCTTGTTTTCTGTCTGATTTATGGAGTGATAAAGGGAGAAATCCAGAATCCCCTCTGGAGAAACCTTTAATATGTCTGCAAAATCAGATTTTGAATTTAGCTTTACCCAATGTTCAGATTTGACATGTTTTAAATGTATGCAGATTAGTGCTTATTTCATTAGTTAATGCCTCGTTGGCATATTTAAACAGAAAACTTGTAAAACAAAACAATAGTGTTAATGTCTTAAGCATAAATGGAAATTTGGGCTAAAGTGTTTATTTCAAAAGGTTTAATGTGTTAAGTTACGTTTTTACTAGTAAATGGGAGAAAAAGATTGTTTTTTCTTTGATTTTGGGGTAAATGTGAGCCGGACTCGTTTGCTTTCATGAAAGCAATTTTTTTCTTCCGTGTCAATCAGAGGTTTTGAAGCCGTAAGCTCCGCCCACAGTCAAATCCGATTGGTTGTAACGCTGCCGCGCACAGCCGATTGGCGCGTCTGATGGGTGCACGTGTGACGTGTTTGTGTGTTTGTGTTTGTGCAGCGGGACGCTGCTGAGTTTGGGTCCTGCTCTGGGAAACGCGCTGATGAACAACAACGCGCTGGCCACCATCCAGGGTAAATACATCACCGTCCAGCTCTGATCTGATGAACGTGACGATGTTGAGAGATTATAAATGTTCTCATCGTGCCTGTGTGGTGTTTGTCGTTCAGCTCTGGCGTCGGGCGGCGCTTTTCCTCTGACCTCCATCGACGGAAACACCGGCCTGCTGTTCGCCAACGCCAGCGCGGGAAACTCCGCCCCCAGTCTGGTGACCACGCCCCTCTTCCTCAACCCGTCCAGCCTCTCTCTGCTGCCGGCCAATCTGCTGTCGACGGGCGGGGCCGGAGGCGGAGCTTTCAACCTGCAGCTGACGAGCGACGTGCAGCAGAGTCCCGTCGCCACAACGACCAAGGGCGTGGCCTTGGCCTCGAAGGCGCAGTGAGCGCGCGCGGCTCCGCCCCGATACCAAAAACGCTTCCGACCCGCGCCGTGCTTCCTGCGACCGAACGCGGAGAGGAGACGGGCAGGACGGAACTTTATTTTTCGATCTGTTTCTTAGACTAACATCTAAATTAACCAAAAATGCGACTCTTTCCGATTCTCGACGAGAGATTATTTCGCGTAACAGAGTTTATACGGACTTTCTACGAGGCTTTCTGTTGTTTTTATTTGCGGCTCCGCGAAGCGGGCCGGCCGTAGACGATTTGAGATTTCTAACCAAAAGCGTTTCAGATGTTTTATGTTGGGTCGGGTGGAGGTTCCGTCAGATGACTTTTTAAACTAGTACTCTAACTCGACATCACTTTATCAATACGGTTAGAAGGCTTTAAACTAGTAATAACGGGCGTCGGCGAGCGCCGCTCCCGCGAGAGATGCAAGCGAACTTTGATTCTGAATCGAGTTCATTCAACTGAATCTATTAAATCTGTGTGATTCACTCACGTCTGTCTGTCGTGTCGAACGTTTCTTTCCCGTGTTTCTGGCGATCTGAGATCTCGAGATTCTGTGGAGAAAGCGTTCCTCCGGTCTGATGCCGCGGGGTCGATTTTCTGTCAGACGGACAGAATCGCACGAGAAGCTGCGACCAAAGCCGGTCTCCGTTCCGTCGGACGGGGGCGTGTAGCGAGCGCAGGGGTCAGAGGTCAGGAATCCCTCCAGCACTGATGCTAAAGCTGCTTCCTGTGACGCGCGGATCTTCGTCCGAAGACTCCGCTCTCTCATACTACTGTGTACAGATGCGCTTGCGCTTCACTTGTTTCTTTGCCAAAGCAAATGTCTTTTTAACTTCTGCTTTCATGACGCGTTTAACACTGACGTCGTCTCGTCGTTTTTATCTGCTTTCCGACAGTCTGCGCTGGAAACGCGTGCGAAATTATCAGCGGCGTCCGCTTCGTTCCTCTGCTCGTTTCTTTGTTTCTGCACACGAGCGGCGTGAGGCGGCAGCGTCGATCTGTTATCGTCGCTCGCGCTGTGTGGTTCTTGATATTGCGATTGTGTGCGAGCAGCAGCGCTTCAGTTTCATCTTTATTGTTTTCTGCAGGAATGAAAATGCAGATGAAAACCAAAGAGTCATCAGCGTCTGTCTTTGTGCCGCCCTCCGTTTAACACACACTATATACCAGGATTATATAGAAATATATGAAAAAACATAGTTTTATTTTGTGGCTCCCAAAGCAAAAATCCTCTAATGGATGAAAACCAAAGATTTCTCACTTTCTCTTTGCCTTTCCCTTGATTTATTTTTTTTATTTTTTTTTTTGTGTGTAATTAATTTGAAATCATGAACGCATTCTAGTCTTTATGACGCAGAGATCAGATGATTGATTTTCTGATGGAATCTTGTCCATCTTGAGACGCGCTTCTCGTGTGTGTGTGTGTGTGTGTGTTTCTCTACAGAATGTGTTTATGATGCAGAAGGGCTGTTCACACACACAAACGCACCCTCTGTTTGTTTCTGCTGTTCCTCTGCAGGTTTTCGTTGATTAATCGACTCTGGCGCTTCGGTTGTCGTCGTTTGCCGTAGAAATGAACTGCTCTGGGTTTGTGCGTTTGTCTGTATTTTTGTCAGACGATGAGTTTGTCATGTTGCTGTTGCTGTAGTTGTATATTTCATTAAATGTTTTTTCTCAGACTGTGCATCTGTATGATCTCCGTCTTATTTTGATCAACAGTCGAGTCGGGTTTCTCGATCAGCTTTATTTACTGAAAAACTTGAAGAAAAATTATTTTAATAAGATGATACGAAATGACACAAAACAGACAAAAGTAACAACAACAGCCAAATGAAATACAGTGAAATTCTCAGTTCAAACAGAGTAAATGCAATATTACACTACTAACATAAAATAACTAAAAAAGACTCGTAGGTGATAATAAACATCAGTCAATCACCACAAACTCACAAGAAAAGCTGTTGATGGTACAGAATATTACAGGAAACGCTTTACAATGAGATCTCATTTATGGACATCACTTCATTTAACAATGACTCATTTATTTTTACATTACACTTTCTAAACATTTTTATTTAAAGGTTAACGTCTAATAAAAATGTTCACACTGCAGTAACTTGTGTTAGCACAACGTTTGATTGTAAAACGAATTGGTAAAGGTTCAGATTAATATTAACGTGAATCTCTGATCATTATTTTGCATTGTTAGTTGATGTTCACCAATGAAACCTTATTGTAAAATGTGACCAAATGACAAACGAGTGACTGCAGTGAGTGAATTATTCGTTGAATCTTGTGATGTTTGGTTTTCTATGATTCGGCTGTACATGTGTGTGAATTTTGAGCTCATTATGAAAGTCTATAATTCATCAGATGGAGAAACGCTGAACACCGTTACTGTAAAACACTGAATAATCGCTGGAGTCTGTAGGAAAAGGCCTGAAATGAAACGCAGGAGTGAATAAGGAGTAACGTGAGGACTGTGCTGGACTGTGATCCTGACGGTGTGGGTTTGGAGGATCGGCGTTCAGCGCGGCGGCGGGTGAATCTGCTGCATGTTCAGAGAATCGTACGTGTCTTTAGTCACGGAGCTCAAACCCTGAAACACACGAACACATTCAACACGTCAGAACAACTCCGGTCAGGCTTACGGGACGGTGATGTGATGTGATGTGAAATGAGCCTGACCTGATAAACCTGATCGGGACGGCGGCGCTGCAGGAAAAAAAACACGACAGATTCAGTCTTTTAAAGAATCGTTCAGATGAATCGATACGACACTATACAACTGAATCAGTCACTTACTCCTGCCTTCGTCTCGATCTCACGGTACGTCTCCTCAGTCTTTTTCTGTAGAGGCTGAAACAAAAAAGCATAAACATCATCATCATCATCATCACAGTTTTGTGGAATAAACGCATTAAAAATTATTTTGTTCAGTTATTTCAGTCAAATATGAAAACTGTTTTCAAAAATTAAAACATTTCCATCAATATGACCCAGTGTTTTTATATTATATATTACATTTTTAGTTCTTTTAATTATCCAACTTATTTTTTTGTTTGACACTGTCATTATTTGTTCCATTATTATTTTCTTAACAGATCATCAAAATTGCATCAAAAAGTGTAAAAAAAAAAAAAAAGGATTGAGAGAGATTTTAAAAATGAAATAATATAATTAAAGGAACTAATCTCAAAATATAATACAATATAATTAATATAAAAAATCTGTTAGGAAAATAAAGGTATTTTTATATTATGTTTAGATTGGTTGCTTTAATTATATTATTTAATTTATAAAACCTTTTTTTTTTTTGCTTGACACTGTCAAACAGATCATCGACATTATTACAGTGTCAAATAAAAAAAAACGGATTCAGAGAGGTTTTAAAAATGAAATAATTAAGGGAACTATTCTCAAAATATAACAATTAATGTAAAAAATAAATACAATTTGATGATCTGTTAGGAAAAGAAATATTCATCATCATCATTTGTGGAATAAACATTACAAATAATTTGTTCAGTTAAATATGAAAATGTTTTGATTTTTGAAAACACTTTCCATCAATATAAACATGTTACCCAGCGTTTTTATATATTATATTATATCGTATTATATTATATTTTTATATTTATAAAACCTCTCTGAATCCATAAATAATAATTAAAGGAACTAATCTAAAAATATAATATAATTAATATAATAAATACATAAAAATGTGATGATCTGTGAGGAAACGATTGATTTCTGATGAGTTCCTTAGTTCCTTTAATTATTTTTCATTTTTAAACCCTGCCTGAATCCAACAAGTTTTGTATTTGACAATGTCATAATTTTGATGGTCTGTTAAGAAAATAAATTATGTATTTTTCTTAACAATATTTAAGTTCCCACTTTTTTTTCTTGTTATTCCACATTATCGATATTTAGACCAAATCGAACACTTTGAATCTGTGTGTGTTCAAATGGTGTCATTTATAAACGTGTCAGATGTTGTGAACACACACACACACACACACACAGCGACGCAGCAGAAGAACCGATTCTGGTTCCTCAAAGATCCTTTCAGTCAACAGTTCTTGAACCATTTTTTCCTTTGTGTGAAGAACATTTTACGGATCTAAAGAAGCTTTTGTCCAGTGGAAGTCTTCCATCACACTTTATTGGCATTGACGGTTTCATGAAGAACCTTCAACATCTGTGTAAAAAGTTCTGTAGATTATTAAAACACATGCTCTTTACAACACAAAAGCAATCGTTTTTTAAGGACTGTGGACCGAAAGGATCCGACGAAGATGAAGTCTGTCGATGTCGCGATGTATTTGCGAGTAAGGTTCAGTTGGAGCTCGTGCTGATGTGACGGTGGTTTGGCGCCGCAGGTGTTTCTGCGGTTTCAGCTGGATCATTCCTCTTCTCAGCGCTGCTAATAAAACTTCCTTCCTGCGATGAAGAGGTTCTTACCGTGTAAGTGCTGTCGTCTCCTCGCCTGCGACCCTGTCAAACACACACACACACGCAGGTGATTGGCTGCTCCTGTCGGTCATGTGACGTGTGTCACGTGTCATGCGATTCCTCACTCACCCCTCTGGTTCCTCCTTCTTCAGCCGTGCGCTGCTGCAGGACGTCGTACGCCGACTGGCCGCTCTTGTTAATGGGCTGAAAGACACGAGACGCTCGTTACCGTCTCTAATACGGCGACCGTCGGTTCATTGATCGCGTCTGATCTGATTCTCACCTGATACAAAGGATCTTGATCCCCTTTGCTCTTCTTCTTGATGCACTGAAGGAAGAAACGTCATTAATGAACAGGGATTTTTCACACGTTTGATTCCTGGTGAACACACACCGATCACACGCGTGTCTCAAATAACACACTACACGCCTGCTCCACTGTCCACTGCTGAGAGTAACTGATCACATGTCATCTGCATTGTAATATATATTAATGTAAATATATACATATATTCACAAACTTTCTGACATCTGATCCTCTTTCTCATAATATATTTACTTAAAGCACCCCTGAGATTTTAAAATAAATCATAATTCAGTATTACATTTGCAAGTTTATTGGTTCTCTGGCGTTGGTTATGGTCACATGACATAAAATATAATAAATACAAAATATGTCATTTTTTTGATAGGTTTTTCATTTTAATAAAATTTAAAATGATTTATTTTATTTTTTTCAGTTTTATGACTGAATTTATTATTAGCTTTTCACTGAACTCATAAACCCCCTGCATTTCCTTCACAAACACCGGTCTGGAAACACTGACGTAATACAGTGTTTAATGCACAACAACTTATTTGTGTTTTTATGTCAATATGGTAAAAGATGATGCTAATTAAATCAATGTGATAAACAAGTAAGGTCAAAAGTAATCTAAAAATAGTCTGATTATATTAAGCTAAAATGTGTGACGTAATGGATTATTGATACTAACTACATTTTTTGTCATGTAATTTGGAATCAGTAATGGATTACAATACGTAAGTACTCTACGTGTGTGTGTGTGTAATATATAATTCAGATGCAAAAGCCTCTAAATCCATCTGACATGTTTCTTTAAACTAAGCATGTTTATCAGGCTCCTTTCTATAGGAGCTTCTGATCGGGCTGAGGCTGAAATTTCACGAGTAAAAGTGTTTGATGGACGTGTACTGTGTGTCAGGAACATTCACTCACTATCGTTATCTCATTTTTGACCGAGATGGCTTTTAGAGGGTTTTGCTGTTCTGGGTTCTGAGCTCTTCATATATATATTGCAATGATTAATTACGATTAATTGCATCCAAAATAAAGTTTTTGTTTACATAATATATATATATATATGTGTGTGTGTGTACTGTGTATATTTATTATGTACATATAAATGCACACTCATGCATGGATATATTTAATAAAAATATGTTTTGTTTATATATTAAATATATGTATGTATAATATTATTTATATCAATAAAAATGTATACATGTAAATACATATTTTCTAAATATACACTGTATGTGTGTGTATTTATATATACAGTACATGTACATATATTATGTAAACAAAAACTTTTATTTTGGATGCGATTCATTGGTGCACAGCACATGTATATATATTTATACATATATATATATAGTGTATGTATGTTTGGACACTCGTCTAGATTTGAGGAATCTCACATACATTAGATTACAAGTAACTGAAAAGTAATTGGACAGAAGTCAGATTAGATTGTGTAATACAACAGTTTGTATGATCAGTCTGATTTTCTCATCTACGTAATTAAAGATGTGACTGATGTGCATGAAGAGTCCAACAACACACACTTCAGAATCACACGCTACTATACTACACACTGTTCATGTCTATTTAGACAAATATATAACTGCAATATTAGGAGAAGTATGGTAGTGTGCAATTTAAAATTCAACTTTCATTCGTTTGGATTAATTAAGTGTATCATTGTTTGAGATTTTCAGTGTGAACTCGCACTATTCATGCTACAGACTGGCACACAGTGCATGAGTGTGTGTGTGTGTGTGTGTGTGTGTGTGTGTGTTATGGACTCTCACTCGCTCGCGCACGAAGAAGGCGGTGATGATGATGCCGTACAGCAGCAGAATCCCATCCAGGATGTAGCAGTACTGAGGGTCGTACGCCACTGACGCTTAAAAACACAAGAACAGCAAAGTATTGATGAGTCACACATCAGCACATTCAACAGCACATTCAACAGAACACACACACACACACACACGTGTGACTGTATGAGTGATGACGTTGCATTGACTTTTATAGACTGATTACTCTTGTGCTCTTTTTAGAGCTGCTCTACAGCAAAACTGAATTTTGTTTGCATCACCGACACTGTTTCACTGTAAAACTGCTTTGACTCAATCTCTGTTGTATAAAGCACCATAGAAATACAAGTAAACGAAAAGTAATTACATTGCCTAAAATGTGTAATATAACAGATAGTTTGTAGGTGATCTACCAGCAAAGCTGACTTGATCATGACATTTGATCCTAACAAGTAAACCAGTGCACACACACACACACACATGCGCGTGCGCTCTGATGTGAAGTGTTTGTGGTGCGTGTGTGTGCGTCTCGAGTGTTTCTAGTTCAGCGGTTTGTTCAGCTGCTCTAACTGACTAACACTGAGTGTGTGTGTGTGTGTGTGTGTGAGAGATAAAGAGGGAGGAACACATGAGAGCGTTAAACCCACACACATAATAAAGTGGTGTGAAGTGTGTAAATCTACAGCACAAGCTGATGAAAGGCGTCTCTGTTTGAAACTCTGTCATAAATGTGCTGCACGTTTGATTCACACAGAATATTAAACCATATTAATGTATGAAATCAGACACGCAGCAGCTTAAAATCATCATCAACCAAGCAGACCAGCATAAACCAGCATCTGTTAAACCACTCAAACTAATAAATCAACATGTGACCTTTGACCTCTGACACCCCCGACTAACACACATGAACACAGACAGCATTTTCTGTTGCATGAACTAGAATTATTTTGTTACTGACTAGTAGAAAATATTCATTAAAAATATATTTCAAAGAACCATTTCAAATAATTATCACGTAGGAATCACAATTGTTCCTTTAAACTAATTTCATAAATTAATTGTATATATTGCTTAATACATCTAATATACTACATTAACATTATTTGAGTAATTTGAGTACAATACAACTGAATATTTCACTAAAACATTCAAAAATGTATAAAACCTGAAATGAGAACATCAGATCCTAAAGCAGAATGTCACGAAATAAACACTGAAGAAGATCCACGAACATCGGATCTGTTTTCAGATGCTGCTAAACTTGCTCACTTGAGCAGTATTCAGCGTTTTATAGTTAGACGCTTGAAAGTAAAGCTTCCGAAAGCTTTTTCACATTGTTTTCATTCTTAAAGTGAAGAACATTGCAAGACTCTGAAGTATTTTCAGTGGACAGTAATGTTTA
>JAHKKF010518585.1:15401-33111 GCA_019740295.1 Labeo calbasu
ACAAGTGAAGGACATTCACGTCAGTATTTGTCAGTGTTTTAATTCTAGTTGTGTAGGTCAGTGTGTTCGAGAGGTGATTCAGGGTTTGTTGAGTGTCTGGGTCTCGTCTGCGCTCACCGGCGTGTGTTTCAGTGTTTCGCTCTTCTGCTTTATAAATGTGATCTGCTGCTTTTTCTTTAGTTTTCTGTGTATTTCTCTATAGAGACTATTACGCAATTCATTCAGTTTGCTTTGAGAAAATGATTCCGGATGATTCAACAGGGATCACGTTGCTCTTGTTTTCATTCAGGTTAATTTTCTAATACTTGAGCTCAATATGAAGGTGTTTTTTGAACTTGTACTCAAGTATATTTATGGTCACATACCTGGACTAGAATTTCCGCTCAGGATTCATACCTTGACTTCAGTATGCTGGAGAACAGATACAGCAGAAACACAGTACAACACTGACGATGATTCAGTGCTCATGATGACAAACTGAATATTTGATCTGTGTTCTTCTGTTCTACTTTCATTTGAAATGAGTTTCTGTAACTGTGATTCGTCTAAAACGATTAAAACTGGTTCAGTTCTGTTCTTCTGTTACATTACTGCAATAAAATGTAAATACACACATTAAATATAATGTTAAATTAAGTGTGAGCGGATGGGTAACAGATTTCGTGTGAATGGGCGATTGTTCGATTTACCGGATGTGAAACAAATCATGTTTGATCAACTTAATTATTAATATAATCAAACCAGTCGACAGCGACTCAAACACTACAATGTGTGTAGAAACTAGAAAACAGAATGTGATTATTTACTTACAGGTATGTCTTGATTATTAATTTCCTAATTAAAAATATATAAAATGACGGTTTAAAACTGGGGTCAGTTTGATTTTTTAAAAATGAAATAAGTACTTTTATTCTTTAGTGACGCATTAAACAAAAGCGCGAGTGGAGACATTTATAATGAATTGCAAATAAATCCATTGCAAATAAATGCTGTTCTTTTGAACTTTTTATTCATCTATGAATCCTAAAAAATAAAATGTACTGTAACAGCTTTCAACTGTCTCAGGTGTTTTCAACATTGCTAATAATCATAAATGTTTGTTGAGCAGCAAATTAGCACATTAGAATGATTTCTGAAGGATCATGGGACACTGAAGACTGGAGTAATGATGCTGAAAATTCAGCTGCGCATCACAGAAATCAATTACACTTTAACAGATATTCACATGGAAAACAGCTGTGTTAAATTCTAATAATATTTTACAATATTGCTGTTTTTACTCAAAAACAATCTTTCAGAGCTCAAACCACGGTCGTGTGTTTATATTAATACACGTGATATGTTTGTGTAAACGTGTCGCACTAGTTCTACGCTAGTCAGCATCTGTCAGGTGTGACACATTTGAGATCACAGAATAAACACACCGGAGCGTCACGACAGCGGCTCATTTCAGCATTTCATGTGCGAGTGATTGAATTTTACAGCGCGTTCCTTGAAATGATGTTTTTCGAGCTGTATTTTCCACCGTGTTTCGTCATTTCATTCAGTGATGGATTAAAGAGGGACTCTGACTGTAAACGAAGCTCATTTCGCCCACTGAATGAAGAGACTTTCCACAACATCAGCACAGTCTGATCAAAAACAACCTTCATCTCAGAAACAGAGACGTCTCTGAACACACATGAAATTAAGCAGAAATCTGCTGAAAGTAGAAACGAAGATTCTTTGAAACTGTAAACTGAAGAGCCAAAGTAGACGAGCTGAACACTGGCGCAAAAATGATGATTTAAGAGATTTGACGATCTGTAATATCGAAATCTAATGTTGATAATTATGCTAATGAAATATGTTTGAATTTAGAATTATTCTCCAAAACTACAAATAAGAATCTAAAACATGTGAATGTACTCGTGTTCTAAAAGCATCAGATAGAGTTTAGAATTAAATTCAGCAGCTATTTATAGAATGAAACACCAAACACTGCATCTCTGTGTGTTTCATCTTTCATCTGTGTTTGTGGAAAATCATGAATGGCTCAGGAAGCTCATCTCACACAGCATCGTGACACGACCGTAGCGTGTTAGCGACAAACGCCGCTGTTCACGAGTGTCAGTGGAAACTGTGCATCCAGAGCCACTCCGTCACTGATCTGAACTGAGATCAGCACAATCTCCAGCGTTTCCACTCAAACTCACCGCTTTACCGGAGATTCACACGGACTGAATCGGTTCAGTGTCACGCCACACTCCTGAAAACCTCCGGTTTCGGCTCTAAAGCCAAAGCTTGTTTAAACATTAAATAAGACTTTGCGTTTGACAGCGAGTATAAAACCGCTTTATGAAACAGAAGCAGGTTTTTTAGGGTTTATTTTGCATTCGGTGCTCAAATCAAAACTCACGATGTTTGCAGAAGCAGAAGTTTGTTTCTGATGTTTCAGCATTTCTAATAAACGATAAAAACTCAAATCGGCAAAATCTGATCGCGGTGAAACCTTTCATTTAACTGACGTTCACTGCATTTTTGGAGAGTTTTTATCACTGTCAAATCATTTTTATTTGCACAGCGCTTTTCACAATCCGTGTTTCAAAGCAGCTTTAGATTGAGTCCGGCCTTTGTAATCGTTCTAATTTTATTAGTGGTTATGAAATATACAAAATCAAACCAAATAAAACTGTAGGTCTGTGGAGAGATTTCACTCGTGTTCTGGATTAAATGTTTGTTGGATTAAAGAAATGTAGACTTGTTCTGTAAATCTTTGAAAATTACAAAAAATAATACATTAACTGAATGCTAATTTGACTAATATATACATATATTTACTATTTTTGACACTGTTGATGTATTGTTAAATTCACATCAGATAAATAAACATTAAATGTGGAGAATAAATCAACTTTCTTTAAAACGCCAAGACCAAAGAGAGAAACAGAATACAAACGACAACAAAACACTACATAAGACATTTAAGATTATTACATGACAAAAATACTAAAATACGTTCAGGTGATACTTTTTAAAAACATCATTGAACCTTTTTATTATTACAATCAAAATGCGATCATTTCTCAGTTTAATATCAATAGCGTTAGGGTTAGGGTTAGGGTTAGACTGTATTTTGAGCTTTTTGTTCCTCGATTCCACACAAACACATTTGAAAAAAATAATTTTGAATAATAATCAAATGTGAATCGCTTGACACGTTCAATATGGAGCGAAAGGAAGACAAGCGGCGCACGGACGAGGCCTGCGAGCAAAAACACGACGCTAGCGATCTGTGCTCACATCAGCAGTGGACGGCGTTTGTGTTCAGGAGGCCAAAGGTCAAGCGTTGAACTCGTCTGAAACGAGTTTCTGAGCTGATTTTCTCAAAGGATTTTAAATCAATAGACAGGCAGGAAGAAACGCTCCACTCCACAGAAACCTCGATAAGATGGCGGCCTTCCCTCGATTCCTGCAGCGGACGCGTCTGATCTCTGATCAGCTCAGCAAACACAAACAGACTCTTACCTGACGCAGGTGTGACGGACAGCAGGACGACCACGGCCGACGCTCCTCTCAGCACCATCGTTACCCCTCTGTCTTTCTGTGTCTGTCTGACGGGCCGCCGGTTCGAGACGCGCGCGTATGCGAGTGTGTGTTTGACGCCGCGACTTCAGTGAAGCTCGAGATCTGCTCTCTGACAGGAAGTGGCTCCTCGAGCTCCACCTGTACATACAGACACAACCCACCTACTGAAACACACACACACACACACGGCCTACTCATTCTCAGAGGAAGATAAGAGCGATTAATAAACAAGAAATGAACAATCCAAAGACCAGCTCTTTATTTCACTGCATTATGACAAACAGATACTTATTAAAATATACATCAGCGTTAGAAAAATAATCACTCCGAGTAAATAAGGTTTGACTGGCGTCTGTGATTTCAGACATCAGATGTGCGTAAAAACTGATCGACTATCAAACGCAAGCAAAATGAGCAAAAATTCATATTTCCTGCTGCAGGGGTCAAAGGTCAAGGGTCAGTTGCTGAAGGACATCAAATTAAACATCTGGATCACACGTGAATCTCACGAGACTTTCTTAAGATTTAAATCGTGCTGCGTTTACATTCAGCGTGAATCTGCAAACGGTCAAACCAAACACAGCCTGTGCAAACTGCAAAAATCATTCTGAAGCATTTTACAAAATGCTTACAAAAAATGTAGTAACTAGATTTCCACATCATGTTCTAGAGAAATGAACAACACGTGATTAATATGTCACACACACACACACACACACGATTCAAACAGCATCAACCTGAGAAACATTCATCAATCCGAGTCTCTTCTGAAACGTTCCATCAGTGATTCTGATCCACTTCACCAAGATCACTGCGTGTCACTTCCTGTAGAAACACACACACTGAGGTCACATGACATTCATCACAGCATCTGCTTCTGACTGATAACAGCTGCTCTCAGAGCTGACACATTACACATGAACAATATATTAATATATTCCGTTTTATATTGCTGGTCATCTAAGACGAAAAACAAAGACGAATCAACTCAAAACTGATTCACTGAACTGTTCACTCAGAAATGTCCAGTCTGCCCAGTCTACTACAAATGATTTAGTGCAAAAAAAAAAGAAAGTATTTTACTGTATTTTACTTGAAATGAAGTCTCATCTGATCAACCGTTTAACCATCATGCCGTGTTCAGGTCAGTTTTTGACCCGGAGAGAATTTTACTGCTAGTTGAATACAAGTTAATGTCAGACTACAATAATAACTTCACAAAAACCTCTGATCATTTTTGTTGTTTATTATTCTTTTCCACTTTTGTGACATTTTGTTTTTCTTTCAGTCTGTGCAAGTTTTGTTTCTTTTTGGAACTGACTGATCATAGACATCATTAATCTAAGCTTACGCACCTCAGAAATATGTTTATTCTTCAAAAACTGCACATACTGTCAAAATTATCCACAAATACTGATTTTTCAAGTAAAAATTAGGTTCATGAGCTCAAATCAATGAGACCTATGATCACTCAGCTCCAAAAAGAAAAAAAAAAAAACACAACACAGCAGAATGAGACACTGACAAGCTATTTTATAAAAGGCCAAGAACATCAAATGAGCTCAAGGATTTTCAGCAGAAAGATATTTGTGACCCTGGAGCACAAAACCAGTCGTAAGTATCACGGGTTTATTTGGAGCAATAGCCAACAATACACTGAATGGGTCAAAATGATCTACTTTTCTTTTATGTTAAAAATCATTAAGATATTAAGTAAAGATCGTGTTCCATGAAGATATTTTGTACATTTCCTACTGTAACTATATCAAAACTTCATTTTTGATTGCATTGCATTGCTAAGAACTTCATTTTGATTTTCTCAATATTTAAACTTTTTTTGCACCAACAGATTCCAGATTTTCAAATAGTTGTATCTCGGCCAAATATTGTCCAGTCCTAACAAACCACACATCAATGGAAAGCTTATTTATTCGGCGGCTTTCAAATCTTCAAGACAACTGACCCTTATGACTGCTTTTCGGTCCAGGGTCACACATACAGAGCGAGTTTAATGAAATATAAACGAATCATAGAAGCGAAGCCTGATCAGGTCCGCCGGTCTCACCGTGTTTCCGGTACGGAGCGGCTCGGTAATAATCCTCCGGCGTCACGGTTTTCACTCCACCGAAGTAATCGAGCACCCAGACCTGTGTGATGTTCATCTTGGCGAAGAACCAGTTGTGGTCTGTGGGCCAGTCGATCATCTCCGGATGTCTGCTGAAGAGCGCGGCTTTGGCCAACGACGCCTCGCTGCCGTTCACCTGCACAACAGATTCATCATCACTGATTCACACCGGTTCAGCTGAATTCGGATCAGGGGATCAGCGCTACTGTACCTCCATGACGGAGCCGGACAGGATGATGTGGGCGCACAGCGGACTCTGAGGATCGAATCCATGATTCTTACAGTAGCTGGTCTGAGCCAGAGACACGGACAGAGACGCCTGCGGATTCACCTGTCACACACACACACACACACACACACATCATCATTCATCTGCAGTGTGTGCTCATGTTTTTAACTTCAACCGTTCAGTTCTGCTGGATGCTGATAAACTGTGTGCTGAATCATGCTCATGTCACACTTATAAAACCACATCAGCGTTACATATTCACAGAAAATACTTTATATTAAAAATTAATCATAAAAAAAATATTTAACATATTGTAAAACCCATTTTTTTATAATTACTATTTTTTATGTCAGTTCACATACATTAGTATTTCATATATATATTACAATTTATGTCTTTTATTACACTGTATCTATTTACGTTTTATCTGTTTCTTAAGTGATTCAAGTAACATTTTTTTTAAACTGATAAAAACGGAAATCTACAAACCTATTAATATGTCACCAAAAATCAAATAAGAACTCCGAAACTGGCTTTATACAATGTTTGGATTTCTGTTGTGGAAATGAGTGTTTTACTACAGTAAAAGCGCGGTGAATGATCGTTAGGGTTCTGTAGCTCTGTTTAGTATCTGATCACGTGTCAGTTTCTGTGCCGATGATCTGTATTGATTATCGATCCGCACCTGCAGGTCCTGCACAGAGATCTCCATGTGTGTGAGGTACATGTACGGGGTTCCGGTTCCGTTGCCCACGGGCCCGTCGCTGATGGAGAAGGCGTTGGAGAACGGCTGTCCTTTTACCGGATCGTGAGTGGAGATCGTCGCCATCGAAGCCCAGTCGCACTTATTGACCACGAACCGGGCCATCCGAGCGACCTCCTCATGCGGCGGGACCGACAGCGGCTCACCGACAGCGGCGACGAGCGCGACACACACCGCGAGCAGAGTGCGATTCATGACTGACCGACCACCGGACACTACCGAATCAAACCAGCCACCGATCACTGCACACAACGACTCAACAGAGTCAGAACCGATCACCGTGAACACTGAACACAAATGATTCATATGATCACATATGAGTCATGATTCCTGACCCTACTGAATCATTTGAGCACAGAGTCACTGATCGCTGCGTGAACACTGAGCACAAATGATTCATTTGATCACACGAGTCAAGAATCTCCACAACAAATGGTCACATGATCAAAACAGCTGTCATGTGACCTCAATACGCAAACCACAAACAAGAAGTTATTAAACTTGTGAAAGAAATCATGATAAAGCATAACTGAACCACCTTTCTGCTCGTATCTCAATAACTTCCTAAAACTTGGAACTAAGCGTTATGTATTACAGAGATGATGGAAAGCTTTGTTGAAATTTGCAACACATTATAATTTGTTTTTTTCTAACTTTGACTTAACCTAACCTATCCCTTAAAAAATATTAAAATATAACTTTATGTCGTCCACATCAAATTCAAGACGCTGAAATGGATATTGTCATATAGATATAAAATATTAGCAGTATATACAAGCTTATACGTAAATAGCTGCCTTTTTAAAATAACTATTTTACAATTAATTTATTAAAAAAAACATTAAAACGTATTGAAATACGCTCATAAAGACTCGGTCTAATTGATCATTTACAAAATAATGAAGTCAAACAGCTGATTGGCCACCAGCTCATTAGCACTGATGAAGATCCTTCAACTCAATTAAGCTTCAGTATAAAACACTCAAGACTCTTCGATGGAAATTAAACAACTTCACGGTTTGTTCTTTGTTCATTGATTGTGTTTAATCAGGTGAGTTTTACTGCTTGTTTATTGTTACAATCAACTTTTGTTAACTTTACATCTAACATGAATTTTTATGGCTGTTTGATTTTAATAGTTTATTTATTTGCACTTTTTTTTTTTTTTTTTTTTAAACTGGTTTTAAATCTGTCCGGTTTTCTTCAGATCCTTGATCGCACTCTGCTTTTGATTAGTTGCGGGCAGATCCTAATGTAACAGTGGATCATAATGTAACAGTGGATCATAATGTAATGTTACAGTGTAACAATGTGAAAAGTGGGGTTTTTTCCCCCTCTCCTCCCCCGTAGAGTTCTTCATCTCCATCATGTCTGGTCGCGGTAAGAAAATCGTCGCTGCCCCTAAAGGCAAGACGTCCGTGTCGCGCTCGGCCCGCGCGGGTCTCCAGTTCCCGGTGGGTCGCATCGCGCGTCTCCTGCGGAAGGGCAACTACGCGGCGAGAATCGGCTCCGGGGCGTCGGTGTACCTGACGGCGGTCATCGAGTATCTGTGCGCGGAGGTGCTGGAGCTGGCGGGCAACGCGAGCCGCGACAATAAGAAGCTGCGCATCGCGCCGCGTCACATCCAGTTGGCGGTGCGGAACGACGAGGAGCTGAACACGCTGCTGGGCGGCGTCACGATCTCCGAGGGCGGCGTGCTGCCCAACATCCAGGCGCAGCTGCTCCCGAAAAAGACGAAGGGCCCGCGGGACCCGGCGAACACCAGCAAAGAGGTCCAGTCGCAGGACTTCTGATGCTCAGACTCTGGTTTTTGCACTTGACTGTTGATGGTTTTTAACTTAATAAATCTGGATTTTTCTTAAATCTGCCTGGTTCTGGTGTTTTTAGGAATTCGTCTTATTTAAGGTTGATCAGAAGTTCTTCTGAAGTCCCACGTGAAATCTAAACTAGCCTCATCTTGGTCTGGTCTGTGGCTTTTAGATCCTTTTATGTTTGTGGCCTTCAAAGATGAACTCTGAGCAGACACTCGATACTCAAACTTGTGCAACATCACACTTTTTTTTTTTTGTGGCCAGAATTTCTGTTGAACAGTGAAGGTCTTTTAACTATTAGTAATATACACTTTCAGCTTTCGTATACCAAAATATACTTGAAATAATACGGAAGTTTCACCAAAGTATGTTTTCTCATCTTAAAGGCAAATATGGGTAGCTCAACTACATTTATAATTTAACTTTTTTTTATTTAAATTGGAATTTTGTGACGCATGATTTATTTTATTTGGTGTTATATGTTCACAGTGGAAGCTTGTCTTAAGACCTAAATGTGTTTTCGTGGAGTTAAATGTATAGGACCGAATACACAGTCAACATTTTAAGTGGATCAAAATGTTTTACCAAAGTTGTCCTAAAACCAAAACCGTACCCGTTCTTGTCTTTAGCACAGCTTTATTGAACTTTCTTTGATCCACTTCAAATGTCGACTACTGCGTTACTGATTTAAACACTTAAAAAAAAAAATGTAAATCTATTTTCAAATACACAAAAATGGCCAAAAATACGTTGGCAGAAAATATATTCAATTAAACGTATCATCTGCCTCTTGTTCTTTATTTTTTTCGCAATGAGCAGCACTAACCAGTTCACTCAGCTTTCAAAATAGTTTCCTTCCTGCACAAATACTGTTAGAGTGAATATTCTAAACACAAAAACAACAGGCTGATAATCAATCCAAAGCCATGACGTGTAATTCAGTTATTGTTAACACGTTTACCACAGTGTGATTATATGATTCTTACAGCCATTAAGCGTTAAAACGTCGGTTTGGCAAAGAGAAACATTTCTGTCCGTTTCCCTGATTTCACTTTGACAGCGTTCATCATCACATGTGTCTGAAATCATTTCATAATCCAGTATGAACGTGTATTTTTTGTGTGTGTGTTGTTAGTCTGTCCATTTACACAAGGGTCCGTTAGTAAACACTAAAGAATAAAGGTTCACTGTGATGCCATAGAAGAACCACTTTTTCACTAATCAGTGATTAAAAGAACAATTGTTTCTTAACGTGAAGAACATCGTAATAATCTAAAACACATTTTTCCTCTATAAAGAACCTACAGTCTAATGGAAACGTTCTGTAAATGTTAAAGGTTGTTTATGAAACCATCAATGCCAATAAAGCAGCTCTGACACACAACAGAAACAACAGCTCACTCTCATAATGAAATGTGTCTTCCTGTTTGTTTCTGCATTCACATCTGCTCTGTCTTCAGATGAACGGCGTGTGACGCTCCTCATGATCTACACGAACATCTGCGGAACCAGTCATTCTCAACCAGTGGCACCAAATGACTAAAAATGATTTAAAATGAGACGAAACATTAAACAACTTCAAATCCCATTTATTTTTTCTTTGAAGAACCAGGATTCTCACAGTCTTAGAAAACATCGAGAAACACAACTTTCTTGAAGCGATTTCTGGACCAGTCGTACAAAATACAAATCTTAAAACGCCATGGCCGTTTCTATGAAGAGCACATATTTCTCCAGCTATGCAAAACTCTAAATATTTTATTTATCAGGCAGAAACTGTGAATAAAAATGACCCTACACATTTAGCTCATTTGAATGATCTTATGTTAATCTCTGAGTTTCTGCAGATTAAAGGTTTGAATCCAAACCCAATCAACACAGTATGAAGCAGAGGAACCGTCCGAACGCGGCGCTGGACGACGAAGAACCGCTGGTCTGAACGTCCTCCGTCAGAACACTGAACACAGTCTCAGAAACACAAACCTCTCACAAACACCGCACGCTCCGCCATCAGACCGTCACACGATCACGCTCGCTTCCTGCTGCGGACGAGGAGTTCCAGGTCAGTTCGGTTCCTGCTTTAACGGACCTGAGAAATGAAGCAGATTAACGTCGAGCTGCGTTTGTTTCTGTGCTGCTGTAGCGTGAACTACATGATCCTCACCTGTTAGTGAAGAAGGCGATGAGCGGGAACTGCGGGTCGTGTGTGTCAGTGAACACGTTCTGGATGAAGAGGTTCGGCTCAAAGCTGTGCTGCGGGAAAACCACAGCGGGACTAACGTCAGTCAATCATGAATGAATGATTAAATACGCTCATACCGCCATTTATCAGCACCCGTTCTTACGCTCCATATCCATCGAGTCATCAAGGATTGATTCAAATATTAATTTTGTTGTTTTTGACATTTTATTCGTTTTCTTTTTCTCAGGTTTTAGTTGATTTAGTTTTAGTTATTTTAGTACTCAAGGAAAGCTCAAAAAAATCGAGAAATGCTGCCTTGACAAACAGTCGAAATGAAATATTACATTTTTAAAATGTTTTTCAATTAATATTTTTTGGGGTCCCGTTATTATACATGTTAACAGCCCTGATTTACTATTCATCTCACAATCTGAAGATCTTTTTTGATATGCAATTCTGAATTTATTTCTCACAGTTCTTACTTTTTTCTCAAAATTCTAAGAGAAAGCCATAATTTTTGAGATATTTATGGAAAATAAACTCAGAATTGCAAGATATTAGAAATTACTGGAATTGTCAGATAAAAAGTTACAATTACCTTTTTATTCATTTTTTATTTCATGGCAAACAGGCCTTCCATAAGTTATTATATTATATTTATATAAGTAATTGAATGAATTTCTTTCATGATTTTAGCTTATGTTAACAATAATAACCCTGATCTATATATACGTGTGTGTGTGTGTGTATATATATATAAATAAATGTATTACTATTGAAATTTTTTTTTTAGTTTTAGTTAATAATAACCCTGATTTTTATATTTTACATCTATAAATATACAAAATATTTATTTATATATATATATATATATATATATAGAGAGAGAGAGAGAGAGAGAGAGAGAGAGAAACAATAAAAATTCATTATTATGTATTTTTCATATTAAGAAGGATTGATTCAAACTGATGTGTTTAAATAAATCCTTCTTGATATAAAAAATGTAATTTTTTACATAATAAATTTAATACATTTTTGTCACTGTGAGTCTTCATCAGGAGTCTTGAACAGATGAAATTATTCTCTGATTATGAGGGCGCAGTGCTTTCTGGGTAAGGTGTGCTGACACTTACGTTGATGAATCGGGCCACGTTTCCTTCTTTCGAGGCGTCCAGGTAATACATCTGCTCTAGTTTGTGTTTGTGCGGCGAACGTTTCGTGATCTGAGCGTCGTGTCCGTTTGATTCGGTTAGTCTGGGTTTCTTACTCACGATCTCCTCGTTCCCTACAAACACACGCACAGAATATCACACACATCCGTCCTGAACTCGCTCTGAGAGCGCTGGGTGTGTTTACTGCGGCCGTACCGTTCTCGCTGCAGTCCAGAGACGAGACGCTGCTCTGCTGCTGATCCTGAAACAGCAGGAGAGAAACCACATTCATGCCTTCGTCCACACTGCATTTGAGACTGATGTGCTGAGGGACGGGCGTGTGCTTCACCTGACCCTGAGCAGCAGGTCAAAGGTCACCTGTAGGCGGCGCACTGACCTTGAGCTGAGCGTGCGGAGTCTGATCGGCGGGTCTTTGGATCACAGGCACGTACAGCGGCGGAGAGCAGTCCAGCGGCTCCAGCGTCTCATTCGGTCCGGCGGGAAGCGTCCACTCCTCCACCACCTCCACCTCGTCATCGGACACGGGCGGCTCTCGGCCGCGGGGCTCCGGCGGCTCCTCCACGCTCTGCTGCAGTCGGAGAACCACGCCTGCGGATGAGAGAGAGCACATCAGAGCGGTCTGCTTATGACGCCAAGAACCACATGCTTACACAGAAACAGACGAGCGACTGACACGAAGAGAGAACAGATGAGTTTATCTGAACAAACAATCACAAACTGCTGTGAGACACTGTTATTTCATATCACTTAAACACTACTATCATTTTTGTTCATATATTGAGTCGGTTGATTCGAATGATTACTTCTAAAACAAACAAACAAAAAAAAAAAAGTGGCCTTGGCAGCTAGCTGAAATGTTTGAGTATTAGTTAACACAGAAGCCTGTACTCATTACAGAAGAAAAAATTAAAAAGAGAATGTGTGCGATATAAACTCAAAATTACAAGCTATAAATTGTTATTTTTACTCTGTGGCAGAAAAAAGGAAAACAGAACTGCAAGATGTAAACTAAGAATTCTTTAAAATAATAACAACGACAATAAAATAAAGAAACTGTGAAATAAAATTGTGAGATAAAAAGTTGCAATTACCTTTTATGTTCTGTGCAACAAATTAGCTTTGATAACTTAAGGATAATAACCCCGATTTATATTTTGTGTAATGAAAATGATTTTTTATAATGATAATAACTCTCCTTTATATTTTATCGTAAGTAATGATTTTTTTCTGTGATTTTAGTTGTAGTTGCTGATAATAACTGAGATTTACATTTTAGTATTTTAAGTGATGAAAATGTGTTTTTTCTAATTTAACAATAACAACTGTGATTTTAAGTAATTACATGTTTTGTTTTCTCTGATTTTAGTTTAGTTATCGATAATAACTGAGATTGACATTATATTGTATTTTAAGTGACTAAAATGTGTTTTTTCTAATTTAACAATAACAACTGTGATTTTAAGTAATTACATGTTTTGTTTCTCTGATTTTAGTTTTAGTTATTGACATTTTATCATATTTTAAGTCTTGAAAAATGTTTTATTCTGGTTTTAGTGTTTATGACATCTCTGCTGTGCGTGTGTGTACCTGCGTAAATGCAGACGAAGGTTCCGCGGTCGAGGTCGTCCCTGCAGCGTACGGCCCAGCCGCGCTCCTGCGTACGAAACACCTGCAGCCGCACGCGCAGACCCTTCTGCACCACACGGTTCTGACAGCGGCTCCTCTCACAGCCGCACCACGGGCCGCACTCGAACAACCTGACAGATCACATGACAGACGAACTGATCACATGACAGATCACATGACCACAGGCAGCTCATCAGAACCCCGACTCACCCTGCGCTCATGGGCGCGCTCAGCCGCTGGTGTCTGTACCCGCGATGCTCTCCTGCGCCTCTGAGCGTCCGCCGGACGCACGCGCAGCTCCGCGCGTCTGCGCAGCCGTCCGCGCAGTCGCAGCACACTGAGAAAAACGGCGCGGCGCTGAGGAAGCAGCCGTGCGGCCAGCGCTCTTTACGGTAGCGGAACTCTTTGGGGCGCGTCGCGTCCAGCTCGTTGAACAGAGAAACGGGAACGGGCTCGATGCCGCGGCTGAGGTCTCGCTCGAACAGCGGCGCCGCGGCGGCCGGAGCTCGCGCCTGGTTTTCTGGGACGATCTGCGGGTTGAAGCTGAAGTTGTCCGGCTGCAACACGCCCAGACTGTCCGACTGCAGCAGGAAGTGAAGCACCTCCTCCATGGAGCGCAGGCTCCGCCCGCACGGCGCTTTGTACAGCACGTCGGCGTCCAGCGCGTCGCACTCGTCGTCTCGCACGCACGCGCACTGGCGCTGGAACTGGCACAGCATGGGCACGCGCAGAGGGTTGTGACCCAGGAAGCGGTCGGCGTGAGCGGGCAGCATTGGGACGCAGGCGGCGCCACAGTCGTGAGGACGGTAGACGAGCTGCACCGGAGACTTGGGCTCTTCGGAACAGAAGCTCAGAGGAGACAGCAGCAGCTCCGGGACGCCCACGGCCTCGGCTCGACCCGCTAAAGACGTCTGGCTGTGATCGGAGCTCGACTCCACGTCCCTGCACAGTCTGTCACACATCAGTACATCAGCACAACACTCGAACCTCGACTACACACGTGTCAGACGATACCCGAGTACGATCACCTTCTAGTTAAAAAAGGTTATTACATGCAATTTTTTCTTTATTTAAATACGCCAAAAAGGGTTATGCTGAGGCTTTGTTTTTAAAACATGTAAAGTAAAACCTACATAATAAAAGTCTGCGTTTACATAATATTTGTGTGTGCAGTGTATATAAATATTATAAACATAGATTACATATATGTGACCCTAGACCACAAAACCAGCCGTATGTACCACCAACAATACACTGTATGGGTCAAAATGATCAATATTTCTTTTATGCCAAAAATCATTAGGATATTAAGATCATGTTCCATGACGATATTATGTCAATTTCCTATCGTAAATATATCAAAAACTATTTTTGATGAGTAATATGCATTGCTAAGAACTTCATTTGGACAACTTTAAAGGTGATTTTCTCAATATTTTGGGTTTTTTTGCACCCTCAGATTGCAGATTTTCAAATCTCAGCCAAATATTGTCATATCCTAACAAACCATACATCAATGGGAAGCTTATTTATTCAGCTTTTAGATTAAAAATGGACCCTTATGACTGGTTTTGTGGTCCAGGTAGGGCTGCACAATTATTCGAATTTCTAATCGGGATCACAATTACAGATGCCACAATTATGTAAACATTTAAAGGCACAATTACAAAAAAAAAAAAATCTAAATAATCCACTTACATTATTTTGCTTTCTTAAGGTGTGTGTGTGTGTATTTTTCCTACAGGTTTTTTTTTGTTCTCACTGTTTAAAGAATAAACTATATATATACACATATATATATAAATGTGACATGCAGTTGCTTCAAACAATAGTATAAAGATATTCAAAACATCATCCAATGTAAATTGTGATCATCGTAATTAATAATCTCAACTACAATTTCAAGGGAATAATTAACAATTATGTTTTTTGTCATAATCGTGCAGCCCAAGGTCCAGGGTCACATATAAATACACACACACACACACACGTACTGTATATATTTTGTAAACACAGAGTTTTATTATGCAGACAAATATTATTTTGATAATTGTTCTATAATTCCTTCGGTAGCAGGGTTAAATGTTTGAGCTGTCAAAACTACAAAGTGTTAAATCTTGAGAAAAGGTTTTTAGCTGCTCTGTGCTGCAGGAAGGGTTCAAACAAGGTCACTTCCTGTGTGCTACACGTTTATACGATTTTACATTCATCGGTCGGGGGAAATTGTGCGGTAAATGAGTGTGAGACAGTTGTGTTTCTGGCAAATATGCAAATATCATATTATGACATATTTGTATGATGTGAATTGTTTAATGCAAGATCAGGACCTCAAAACCACCATGTTAAGGCAGGCGGGTAGTTACAGACGTGATTTGAGCCTTTATTTCTAAAATAAATAAATGAATAAGGACACAGTCCAGCCCTCCGTTCATGTAAAGTGCCTGATAACTATAATGATGACGATGATGATAATGACAGACCGTGAGACGTCTCTCTGCAGAAAGTCCTCCGTCTCCACACCGTTCCTCAGGCTCTCCGGAGAACACTGAGACTCTGATACGGTCACTGTCAGTATGTCTGAAACACAGATGTGATGTGATGTCACGCGTGATGTGACATATGAGCAGCGGTATTGATCGTCAGCACAAACCTTCATCAATCAGCACCGCCTGAATGCCTTCGTTGTTCAGGACATCGTGTTCAGACTCCAGAACGATCTTCATGGCCTGAACGTACTCTGAAACAGCAGCAGATCAGACCATCACACGATCAGCTCAAACCCATTCAGATATAGAATCTGACGAACAGACTACTGAGAGCAAACGAACGCGCCTCAACTTCATTTCAGTGCATTTTTATCACTCGGACAGCTCGGATCTATGCAGTTGTTTTGATGGAGGGAAACAAGTTCCAACTCCAGTTTCAACATGATTTATTCTTCAAACATTCCCCTTTAAATGCATCAATATCAGCTGTATGCAAAGTGCAAACATTTGGTTTTTTTCAACCATTGAAAATGATTAACATTCAACAATCTGAATATGGAGCTGCACTGAGATCCCCGTATCTCTGGGACTGAATGATACAGGGTCTTGAAAATGAAGATTAGATAAGAAAAGTTTACGAAGAACTAGAACCTAAAATCATATTGTGATATGTTGAATGCTTCTTGAGTTACAGGGACGCAATCTTTGGAGAAAAAAACTTCTTTTTCCCCATTTTTGAACCGTTAACATTGGCATATGTGACCCTGGAGCACAAAACCAGTCATAAGAGTAATTTAATAAATTAATTCCATTGATGTGTGGTTTGTTAGGATAGGGCAATATTTGGCCAAGATACAACTATTTGAAAATCTGGAATCTGAGGGTGAAAACATAATAATAAATAAATAAATAAATAAATATTATATATATATAGAGAGAGAGAGAGAGAGAGAGAGAGAGAGAAAATCGGCTGTAAAGTTGTCCAAATGAAGTTCTTATTAGCAATGCATATTACTAATCAAAAAATGAAGTTTTGATATATTTACAGTATAAAATTTACAAAACATATTCATGGAACATGATCTTTACTTAATATCCTAATGATTTTTGGCTTAAAAGAAAAATCGATCATTTTGACTCAAATATACCCGTGATACTTAAGACTGGTTTTGTGCTCCAGGGTCACATACAAGGTAACAAAGATTGCTATAGTCTACAGACTTTACTAATAGACAAACAAATCTCTGTGTAACAACAACATCATGATGCTGCCATCTTTCTGAAATCATTTTTATCCTCCTGTAATTTGGCTCTGAATCTCAGCTGAAAATTGTCATAATACATCTGTGATCTTATATTTGGACTTTCATCACTATACGTGTTTACCTTTCTTCAGAAAACAAAAAAAAAAACAAAAAAAATTTGAGCCTTTTTTAAGTTTCTGAAATCTGTTTTTATTGACACAGAATGATCTGCGTGTGTGTCTGTATGTGCCTACGTAACCATATTTTGGGATAAATCTGTATCCAAAGGTGAGCAAAGCCTGACAAAATCTCCAAAAAACATTTGTAAAGGTGGTATAAAAATAAACATTTTTTGAAATTGTAAAAATGCAGATAGTTTTCTGTCAGAGGTAGTGTTAGGTTAGAAAATGTATAAATATCTGTATTAAAAAAAATAATAATAAAGTCTATGTAATGTCCACATTTAGATAAGTAAATGTATGTGTGTGTGTGTGTGTGTGTGTGT
>JAHKKF010518589.1:0-18697 GCA_019740295.1 Labeo calbasu
AAAATATGTTAAAATGAGTTAAAGGATTAGTTCACTTCCAGAATACATTTTTTATTAATTTACTCTCCCCCATGTCATCCAAGATGTTCATGTCTTTCTTTCTTTTTTTTTGAGAAAAACATTTCAGGATTTTTTTCCATATAGTGGACTTCAATGGGGATCAGCAGATTGAAGGTTTTATATATATATATTTTATATATATATATTTTAACTATTTTGAATCATAAAAAACTTGAACTGAACTCAACTGAAAGCTGAACTTAATCATTTTTGTTTTTCTTGCTGTATCATATCATTTCGAAATCATTGCGATTGTAAATATTTACACACATTACAGAATAAGGCCTGGAGGCTTTTCTATAATCGACTCATCCTGTTTGTACAGCATGTACAGAAAGAGGTTATCTGCACCGCATCTGTCTATCAGCACTCTGAGATCATCGGACTTCTGTTTGCTGTCACACCCGGACCCATTCTCTCTTTAAAACACGATAGTGTTTGAAACATATGAAGTATTCACTGTCTACTTCCTGGAATCAAACAACTCCCAGTCTTTGTCATCCATAGCATGCTTTGAACGTGAAGTAAATGCAGAGAGCAAACGGACAACATACAGAAAGGAAAGAATATAAGAAAATTGTTTCAAGCGTGAATATTGAATTATGCAAGCGTTCTACTTTGCATACTGCATTTCTAAGATTACCATTCTTCACCTGCTCCCTCTCTCACGAGTGAGAGAAATCACACTCCGTAGCAAAATTTGTGGGCAATTACAGTTTAACTGAAAATTTATTTTAGTGTACTTTGTTTAGTATCATGAGTGTGTGTCCTTAAGATACACTATTTGGACAAGTATTGCGACATACCTCTTAACTACTGAATTCAGGTATTTCAGTCAGGCATGAAGAGGAATTACACATAAAGTCAGAGAGAAGGGTCACAGAGTGCTAAGGTGAAAGCGTTCTGCTGATTCCATGGCTGAACAGCTCCAAACTTTCACTGGCTTTAATATCAACACAAAAACTGTAGCGAATGGAATGCGTGTCCATTGCTGAGCAGCTGAATTGAATGGAGTGGTGTAAAGCATGGCACCACTGGACTCTGGAGCAGTGGAAACCTGTTCTGTTGAATGACGAATCATGCTTCTTTGTTTGGCAATTTGATGGGCGAACAGTTTTGGGATTAACAGGAACGGAGATTGCGAGTCAGGCATTCCCATCCAACATCAGTGCCTGAATTCACAAATGCCCTACTGGATGAATAGGCAAAAATACAGAAACACCCAAGGGGCCTCATTTATAAAGGGTGTGTATGCACAGATTTGATCTTAGAGTGTGCGTGTGCTTAAATCCACACCAGTGTTCATATGTGTTAAAACTGCCTTTGACGTGGAAAAGTTCTTAGTTTCACGTCAGGGTCTGAGCAGACGTACACACTTTTTCTTATACTGCAGGTTTTTGGAAATGTAAGCTGTTCTTGCAGCTCGCTGTTCTAAATTAAAGGATTTTGATGATCTCTCGTGATCTTGTATATGTTAATGACATTAATTAGGAGAGAGGCAATGAGCTGAAACCATTCAGTTGCGCACAAGTTCAAGATCATTTGCGATTCGTAGATTTCAAATCTGAAAGAGAGGCGTATGTGCGTTTTCTGTGCGTACGTTCAGTCTACGCATATTCAAGAGATGATCGTGAGATCAAATTTAGGATAGTTTCTGTGCAACATTTTATAAATGAGGCTCCTCAATCTTGTAGATGATTATGGAGAACCAACTTCAAGATTGTGTCTATGTATTTAGAATGCAATGTTGTTATGTCTCCATTGATGTAATGGTCAGGTGTCCCAGTGCATTTGTCCATATAGAGCATATGTTAAATGAACACTACTTGTAACTAGGGATGTTACAATAAATCAGTGCAGAATCAATTCATCAAATTCAGTCAAATCATGGATCAATTCTGAGATTTTCCGAATGCATCGCGATTCTCTGTCGAATCGATTTTGAGCTTAGTTTTTAACAGCAGGCACTGCATGCTTGCTTCTGTTCATTACACACTGTTCATTTACATTAATCTCACCTCATAAAAGCATTCTGAGCTGAGGTGCAAGTACTTTTAACCCCTTATATAATTCAGCTACATGCACAAGCAGTTTTCTTTGTGAGCGTTTGAGTGTGTGGTAAAAAACTAGATTAGAGCACCATATGCTGTTCACATGTGACAGAGAATCACAATGCATTCTGAAAATCTCGGAATCGATTCTGCCATCGACTTGTATCCCTACTTTTAACATTAGCAAGTAACTATAGCCCTGTACATTTGTGACACCCTCAGAAAAACTGAAAGATATCACAGTAATTCTATGGGTAGGTTTATATGAGAATGCGAGATTGTACTAAAAATGGAAAGGTTTTTCATTCGCATTTACAACACTGTCAAAACGATCCTTGTTCACAAGAAAAATACTACGTTCCTGCGTACATACGCATTCCTATAGACTAGTCACATAGCGTTTTTGTAGTTTACACAAAGACGATATCGGTATCATTTTAAAAAACTTGCACTTTGAAACCAGTTTATAAAACTTTGCATTTTCAGGCCCTCTAAACGTCACTGTTGTGTAAATGAACAGGCAAAATGCATAAAACGTTTTCAGTTTTTATTTAAAATTGGTGTCGTGTAAACACCCCCCTTAAGAATAAGCACTCTTTGTTTAAAGATCTGGCCTTTAATGTTCTCAAAACATCAGCGCAAAAACGTTCATAATCATTCACGGTATGCTTCTTTCTGAAATGTTAGTTGGATGTTCATCTAACATTTTTAAAAATGTTACTCCTACTATTTCAGAATGTTCAGAGAACATTTAAAATGAACATTCTCATTTGCAAAATGATCAAATGGAATGTTCCCTTAACGTTCTTATAACCGTTGAAAGCACAGAGAACATCTATGACATACTGGGAGCATTACCAAAAATGTTCTTTGAACATTTTTTTGTTGGCTTTGAACATGGTCAATGTCCCAAATTTGCTAGTGACCTAGAAATAGGTCAACATGTTTAAATAATACTACTACTAATAAATAAAAATAGTTTTTGGACCGCACTGTGTATGTAAATTACCTTCACGCAACAGGAACAACATTTCCATTCACTACATATTGAGCTGTACAACAAGAATCATTACGAGATTCTTTTGGTTTGAAATGTTAAACTAATCCTTCAGCTGTCTACGTTTAAGAGATTACGCTTCATGTTGTTGTTTGGGCTCCTCTGTGTTATCAGTTTGTACTTTTCAGCTGTTGTACTGATAGCGTAGGAAAGCCAGGCTTGCATTGTACAAAGCTCTGTGTTTCCACGAATACAGGTCTTACACTTGGCCCGATTACATGGAAAATGCTTCCCATTCCAGCGCCACTGAATGAATATGAGCTTACACATGTATTGTGTCTCACATGCCAGCCTTTATTCGAAATAGTCACACGATTAAGCGAGCACGTCAGATGGGGGGTAAACGAAGTTCTCGTGAGCGTACGAGGGATTCGCATATTGATAATTATTCATGACTTCATGGCTATAGGGAATAATTTAGCCCGTTTAGTGGAAACACACACAGCGCATGTGATGTAAGAGGCTCGCTGGGTTCGAAGGCATGTGCGGGTTGGGCCCTGGGCGATGGTGAATTCTTGTGATGTTCGGGCAAAGCTCATACGGGCGGAGACATGAGCACATTCCTCTCCTCCCACCGCACACGCTCCCCTCGTGCCCATCGCCACAGACACACGCGCTTCCTGGCCGTCCCCCAACACACACACATACACACCCTGCACTAACAGTCACCGTAGCGCAAAACCCAATACTGGATAAGCGCAGCCAAGAATGCTAAATCACTCAGTCGAGATAGTGATGATGGAGATCGGGGTGAATCATTTCCTGTAACACATCATAAAACTTTTCATGTAAAAATGCTTGTAGATTATTAAGGATGGAAAAGGACGTGCATAAACTTTCCACTGTCCCGGTCAGAGGTCACGCTTTTACGAAAGCTAGTTTCTCCCTAAAACAAAGTGTTTTTTTGCATTTTTAAGTCTTTAATATTCTTTTTTTTGGCAGTCTGACATTGTTTTTCTACACTTTTTCCCTTCAGCATTTGTCCTCATTACTCTCAATAATTAATGTAATGAGATTCACATTAATGTATTACTGTTAAAAGTCAGACTGACCAGGAGGGAAAACTGACAGCAAGGCAAATTAAAAATGAAAGGGATAGCTTTCCCCCGAAATGACACATTTCTCATCATTTACTCTCATGTGGTTCCAAACCTGTATGAGCTTCTTTCATCTGCTCGGCGCAAAAAAAAACAAAATGTCAAAAAGCCATTGACTCCCACTGCATTTTTTCCACACTATGGACGTTAATGGTTACCAGAAACAGTTTGCCAGATAAGTACCAGATAATTACCAGATCATTTTCAAATTATCTTCTTTTGTGTTTAAAATATGGAAACTCATACAGGTTTGGAACAACATGAGGGTAAGACAAATGTTTTATTCTGAGGGAGTTAACAGAGTTTGTCTTCCCTTGATTTTCCATTGTCTCTCACTGAAAGCTTGTCACAGTAAATTAGCTTTCCTTCAGGCAAGATCAACATGCATCGTATATGCATCTTAGCATGTGCTAGCTGTTGTTTACCACACTCGACATGCTACATAAGCTGTTGAAAAGTGACACTGATCGCACATGCCTTCTTCAAGTGACAAACTCTCACAGACAAGCTAGAGCTTGTTAGTGATCTGAAGGACTTGTTTACTCTAATTTGAAGAGGAATTATCCTTGAGGATTCATTCCTGTTATGCACTACCTTCTGAACTCTATTGTGTACAAATTGGCCAAAGAAAAAATATATATATTCATTGCTAATGCTTACTAATGCTTGTGCTGTCATTTTTAAAAATTAATTTACGAAAGGCTGGTAGGATAGAAAGTACATTTGAAGACACAAGAAAAACTGTTCAATTAATAAACAATTAAAAAACATTCTTCAAAAACCTGGGGGAAAAAAAAACTTGGAATACTGTATCTGTTTTTAAATTCACCTCATGTTCATTATCAGTTATGATTTACATGACGTTTGCAGCGTGCAACCCTCCACCTCCCCAGCTCCACCTGTATAGATCTGCTGCTGGCTATTATATACAGTTGAAGTCAGAAGTTTACATACACCTTGCAGAATCTGCAAAATGTGAATTATTTGACCAAAGTAAAAGGGATCATACAAAATGTATGTTATTTTTTATTTAGTACTGACCTGAATAGGATATTTCACATAAAAGACATTTACATACAGTCCACAAGAGAAAATAATAGTTGAATTTATAAAAGACCCTGCTTAAAAGTTTACATACACTTGATTCTTGATTCTGTTACCTGAATGATCCACAGCTGTTTTTGTTGTTGTTGTTCTTTAGTGATAGTTGTTTATGAGTCCCTTGTTTGTGCAGAAGAACTGCTCATTGTTCTTCAGAAAAATCCTTAAGGTCCCACAAATTCTTTGTTTTTTCAGCATTTTTGTGTATTTGAACCCTTTCCAACAATGACTGTATGATTTTTGAGATCCATATCTTCACACTGAGGACAACTGAGGGACTCATATGCAACTATTACAGAAGTTTCAAACGCTCACTGATGCTCCAGAAGGAAAAAAAACGATGCATTAAATGCCGGGGGGTGAAAACTTTTGAACGGAATAAAGATTTGTACATTTTCTTATTTTGCCTAAACATCAGCAACTTTTCACCTTCTGTAATAGATGCATATGAGTCCCTCAGTTGTCCTCAGTGTGAAAAGATGGATCTCAAAACCATACAGTCATTGTTGGAAAAGGTTCAAATACACAAAAATGCTGAAAAACCAAATAATTTTTGGGACCTGAAGGATTTTTCTGAATAACAACTGTTCAGGATAAATAAAATAATAAAATAAAACACAGCTGTGGTTAATTGTGGACTATATGTAAAAGTCTTTAATGTGAAATATCTTATTCAGGCCAGTACTAAATAAAAAATAACATGCATTTTGTATGATCCCTCTTATTTTGGTAAAATTCTGAAAGGAGTACGTAAACTTTTGACTCCTTTTGACACACTGTATATACACCAAACATTCTATTTAATGTTTCTTTCTCTTCACAGTTTCATTTTCCTCAGTAGAGACATCTCCAACACCCTCAGCCAGTAACTGCACGTGTGAACTCGGCCATGGAAAGTGTGCTGAAAACGGTGACTGCAGGTGAGTGGGTTCATGAGGGTGAAATATGTGGCTGGTGTGTCTTTCATGTCGTTAAAGTGTATCTGTCCTGTGCATGCCTGTTCCCGTTCACTACTACTGCAAAAGAAAACTGTAAACAGATTAACAGTACAATGAACATGGCATGTAGGGTAACTCTTGCCCCCATGCAGGTGTGATCCGGGATGGGGTGGACCGCGGTGTGAAGACTGTGTGCGAATGCCCGGATGTGTCCATGGCACCTGCCATCAGCCCTGGCAGTGCACCTGCATGGACGGGTGGGCGGGCCGATTCTGTGATAAAGGTAATTCATTTTTATAAATGAACATGACAACACTAATTACTTGGATAAATTCCAATATGATTTCCATGTATTTAAACATATATCACAGGCATGAAAAAGTACTGCATAGCAAGGTTAGTTCCAACCAAGGCTCATTGGAAATACGCAAGAGTGCCTACATTTCTACAAAAACATGCACAAATGGATACAAAATGGTTACAAAATGATACTGCATTGCTTGCGGCACATTTCACAGCAGTCAAACCAATAAAAATGCATTTGCTGAATCAGCCATGCCATTTTAGCTTCCTTTCACAAGATTACGAGCTATTTGGAGTGTTGTGATTCATCTTTCACAAAACTCCTGTATGCTGTACCGGGTGAGCTAACGAGCAAGTTTACTATGTTAGAAAAATCTTACATATGGAGCTGATTATGTGGTGTAAACATTAAAGAGCAGGTCATATGGTTTTTTAAAGTGTCCTAATATTGTGTTGAAGATCCCTACAACAGGTTTAAATGCATCTATGGTCAGAAGACATTGTAATTTTCTAAGTATATACATTTATTCATAGAGTCATTTGTCAGTGATTTCGAAACAGTTTATTTAAATCAGTTTTGAGCGTAATGTTTGTAAACTTCTCCCTTCCATAAGCCTACTTTGCTCTGATTGGTCAGCTGGCCAAACCTGTTGAGACTGGTACAGAGAGGAATACTTAGCAAGTTAGCGAGTTAGCGAGCCAAGTCCACGGTTGTTTTTGATGTCCGCAAGTTAAAGCGACCCCAATAACGTCATATTTACCAGGGGAACTCGACAAAAATCTTTTCATTTACCAGGGGAACCTGACAAAAAGCTTGTATTTTACACCCCAGAACATGATTTTTAACAGAGGGACCCCCTTCGAAATGCGATTGAGCTAGTTTTGAGTAGCAATTGGGCGGGTTTTGTTGTGAAAACCTGGAAACCCTCATTGACAAAGCATGCACTTTCACATAAAACAATAATATAGTGCTCCAATCCGTTCTTAAAATAATGACATAAAAACATTTTGTTTAACATTTACGCAAGCGAATTGAGCCCTCAGCTAAAGCTTAGCTGCTAAACTGTAAACACTTAAAAAAACAACAATGGTGGATATGTTAGCTAACGTGATTAACTGATGAAACAAAACAGTCTGTAAACCAAAATATGTCTACATTCTTTATTATTACATGAAGTAATTAGAACGACAGTCTACATTAATTGACGCTTTTTTAAGAAATAGTGGGTTCGAAGGGAATTATCAGAACTATTTCAGTAAGACAGTAATATTGTGGTTTACCTGGAAACCTAAAGCTGCACTAGGTATACATCATATATTAGCACCAAAAACTTTGAGCACTCAGAATGTACACATAACGTATCAGTCGTACTTACAGGTTGTGGTTTGGAGACGCTTGTTAGTCCAAATAAAGAAGATTAGAAGCCAAAGAAGATAAAAGCAAAGATTAGAGAAGCAGTCCTCCGTAAAATGACGAGCACACAACAAAAGGTTCGATTTCTATTGCTGTGGTATCATGGAAAAATGAATTTTAACAATAGATTCTTCACATCATCATCTTTTGGCATTGAAAACAAGAACTTGCTTTCACAACGCAGAACTTGGCGTGTTCATGACATGATATAAATACACTAACTAGCGGAAGTGTTTGTGGGTAGGTCAGACTGTTCATATTTCACAGACAGGCAGGGATTATGCCAATATGTTACCAAGCGATGTAGATCAGTAACAGGGAGAAGATTTGAAAATATAACGACTCGTTAAGGCGGTTCAGAATCGGCTCTTTCTTTTGAGAGACCTTTATCACGCACTTTTTTGATTAAAAACTTTGCAGACTGTTTACATTAAAGGGATAGCTACGTTACAAACTGCAAACAAGGTATTTTTCAAAAACCCATATGACCTGCTCTTTAAAATGTATTAGTTTACACACAACACATTGGGAAAAGTGTTCTGAGGTCATCACAAAGTACGATTTCATTAATCAGTAATTTGCCCCATAATCATAAGGAACAAAAGCTGGTGTTTTAATACCTCTAGTGTTAATTTCAGCTGAAAACTGTAGTGAAATTTATTTAAAGGTATGTTTTTAAGAAATGTAGTCAGTCACGTATTTACAATGAGCATGGGTTGGTTATTTTAATATTTGTTTCCATACCACTGTAGTATTTATTTAGTATTTATTCATTTACTTTTAATTAGTTTTCAGTTTTTGAAATTTTGTTCTGTACTTTTCTTTATTTTTGTATTTCTATTTAACTGTAATTTAATTCTGCTTAAATAGAAATATATAGTTAAATATAATTTAACCATCATTTTTTTTTTCTTGCACACATAAGGCACACATTTTCATTTTCATTACGTTTTTCATTTTCGATTTTGCAACAACCGTGATTGATTATTCATGACCTTAAGCAGCAGGAGGTTTAACAGATTGATTGACTTGTTTTTGCAGATATTTACGTGTGCTCCAGAGAGCAGCCGTGTCAGAATGGGGCTACTTGCGTCTTGAATGATTCTGGGGATTACAGCTGCTTATGTCCTGAAGGCTTTCATGGGCGGGACTGTGAACTAAAGACCGGGCCTTGCCAAAAGACTAAGTCAGTGTTTTTCTCTTTTCTTTTCATTTGTAATGTAAATGCATGTTTGTGTGTTCAAATGCACTCACCTGCCTAACATCACAAAGCTGTGGAAGAACAACAAGCCATTCTTAGTAAGACATTTTGATTGCGGCGTTACAATGAGCTCGTTTTCGTAAGATCATTGAATAGTGCTGTTCATGATTTGACCTCTTTAAGTAAACATTTTGGTAAGCTGTGATCCTTAATCTATTAGCACACAAGCCCAGACGCACTGGCACAGGCAGCACAACAGCCTGGTCAATTTGCAGCCTCCAGAGTGCAATCATGTAATTCAATGGGCTCATTACAGACCCTGTAAGGGACTGCTAATACTGACACACTGCAGCTCGGCCCCTACTGTTCTTCCCATGACGACCAAAACAAACCGACTGAGAGGTTTCCAGGGAAACCATGCTGCAGGACTGGACCAGTTGCAGCAATATCTAGAGACAACAAATCGCTTCTTAAAATGAAATATTACAGTATATGTAGTCTGTGAACATGATGTATCGGGGATGTGTTTTAAATGTTACATTCTCACATCAACGTTTAACATCCAGAAACAACTAAATAAGTAAGCCACTACTTAAGTATTGCTAAATACCCTCAAAAGGTTAAATCTTGTGATTCTTTGGAAAAACTGTTTGCTTGAGTATTCTGGGGCAGAGCTTTTTGTTTGTCCAACCAATGGCAGTAGAAAAGAAATTCATAAGGAGTTTAATTCTTGCCAAATGATGAGGCTGTTCAGATAACAAATTAGCAAACATATAAAAAACAATTCTTTCAGATGGTGTTTACACAGCCATATTAGCAATAATTTTTAAATCTTTTTAATTTAGCAACCATTCCTACTGATTCAGTGCTTTTGATCTACAAAAAATGACTCATAATTTATATTCGTACTATATATTTGGCTGAAACGCCTCAGCGCGAATAAAGTCTGATGTATATGCTTAGCCGAACGCATGGTATTTCAAAATATACACAGCAGTTGACAAATGTGTGCTACAAACCAGTTTCATTTTAGCTTCGCCAATGTCTGTGCTTTTTTTTCTGTACCAGAAGTTATGGCTATGGCCACTTTATATTAGTTGGCCTTAACTACTATGTACTTACATCAAAAAATAAGTACAATGTACTTCATGTGGTCATATTGTATTGCGAAACACTTTTGGGTAGGTTTAAGGGTGGGTTAAGATGTAACAGATGGGTTAACACTGTAATTCTAAATGTAATTACAGAAATTAATTACATACAGGTATTTTTTAAAAATATAAGTACAAGGTATAAACATGTATGTGCACAATAAGTGCATTGTACCAAATGATTAATTTAAATGTAATTATATAGTATTTAAAGCCACCTAATATAAAGTGGGACCATTTTTTCTTTCTTTATTCTTTTAAACTAGAGTTACTGGTAACTTTTAACCCCATCACAAAATTCATTAAATCTTAACCCCTCCTTTCGCTGTCACAGCCTCCAAAAGTTTGATGCTGTTCCATCTCTTCAGGCAAAGTCGCCACCTGGGGGACCAACTAATTAGTGCAATAAAAAAAATCAAGCTGCACTTGTGTGCTGAGCATACAAAGTATGAGTAATTAGAAAAATTGGATTTGTATGCGCACGGCATGCGTATGATGAAGTTTATGTCATAACTCACTGTATGCACACCCTAGTGCACACATAAAAATCGAGGTATACGTTGGGCTTTACATTGCATTCCAGATACATAATCAATCAATCTGTGCACTGCCTGGGATTTGAACTTATGACATTGGTGCAAAGAAAGGCTCATTTGTTCATTAATCCAACGAGTCCAAAGTATGCTTCAGTTTTGATGCAAATGTTAGGAATGCCTACAGTCGTACAGCACATAGCCTTTCAAAGTAGACTCCATTTGATAGCATGCAAGAATACAGACACGTACGTACAAGAAACACAGTGAGTGTTTTTTAATTTACTAAAAAAACCCTGGCTCATAAGTGTTGTTCTTTCAGGAATTGGTCTATACATTTGTTGCTGTTGTGTTGTAGCAGCGCTGCTGAATAGTACTTTAAATGTTCATGAAACCCCAGACTACTTTTTCTGAGATTTGAGCAGAGGTGTTTGTGTTGCACATCATATATGACAATGTTAGCATCCATTAATTTTAACTGTTGGAGAAAACTGGTTCATTTTGAGCTTTTTTGCTCTTTTTTCATCTTCTGGGTTTAAAATCTACATTGTGTTGACGTCACAGTTTGTGACGTGTTTTTTTTTTTTATTGCAGAACTTGTAAAGAAATGTACAAGAACAGGGAAATTAGACACTGATAATTCCTACAAGGAACAATCATAAAGAAAAAGACAGAAAAGTTATATTCTGGATTTGCGTACATCAAATTATTATTTAAATTAAAAAATTTTACCTTCTTTTAGAAAAATTGTCATAATGTAACAAGAATTTGGCACTCTTTTTGTTACTTGTGAGTCTAAGAGATGAAATAAGAGAATCAATTTCAGCAAGAAAAAGGGGACAAGACAGAGGACATTTTAGCCATTTTTGCTTATGAATGAAGAATTTTGCATTTAATATAAGAAAATTAACCAGATATTCCACAGTTTGTGACGTGGACTATAGTACATCGATGACGCGTCGGTGTCTCATAATTATTCATGAGGCTGCGCGTTATCATTCTATGAGAAGACGCTTCGTCTAATTATTCACGACAGCACGTGTTGATTTGCTATGACAGACGCTTCAGAATGTGAGATTGCCTACAATAACTGAGAGAAACGTTAATGGATCGAAGGAGACTGTTTGTTTTTGTTTGCTTTGTAAGTAGAGTTCGGCACAAACGCGATTCATGTAATAGCGGTTTTTACAACTCCTTAAGGCAAGGTATCAAAAGGATTATAAATACCGCAAAATAAGCCTTAAAAGTTAATAGAGGTGCAACAGCACGTTCATATATATGTTTTCGATCCAGTGTGCAAATGGCTGTGCATTTACTTGTGTTGTTAACTCAATGGGAGCGAAATGAAACTGTCTGAACCCGAAGTTGACTTTCTCCCCTCTTCYCCCTCCGCTCCGCAGTAGCGATGGGTCGTTCTTGAACGATTCGTTCATTTTGAACGAATCTTTAATGTGACTCGGGACGAACGAGTCGTCTCGGGGAGTGATTCGTTCAGTCGCGTATGTGCAACATCCTATTCGGTTCTGTACTGGAATTAGTTCACCTGTTTCGAGTCTTTGGGTTTTTCGAGTCGTTCGTTCATCTTATGGGGCTGTCACGNGATGAACGAACGACTCGAACCCGAAAACTTGTCAGATAAGTGGTGAGGTGAGCCAGGTAAACAATGAATTAATCTTTTCTGTTTCTTATAGCATTATAGTTTTGTTTTGTTTGAAGTGTGATCAGCGTTTGTGTAAGCAGTAGATGTGTTAGGGAGGTAACATTTTAATTATATTTTGCTAAAATGAACGAAATGACTCGAAAAAAGATTCGTTCATTTTGCTGAACGAGACTCAAAATTCCGAGTCGATAAAATGATCCGAACTTCCCATCACTGCTCCGCAGGCACCACGCCCACTTTTGCAGCATTTTTCAAAACTATGGTAAGAACTAACCAGTGCTGAAACAGGGGGGTTTCATGACCCTTTAAACGTTGTGTTCCATTCAGTCAGTTTTGGATGTTTATTTTTTTTAATTGATTTTAAACTGATTTTGAATACACTGCAAAAAATGCTTTTCTTACTAAGATTTTTTGTCTTTTTTCCAGCCAAAATATCTAAAAATTCTTAAATCAAGAAGGATTTTCTATTATCATAAACGACAGATATTTTCAATTCTTATATTTACTGCTGCAGGTCCCCCTGCAAGAACGGTGGCCTGTGTGAGGATCTGGGTGGTTACGCTCCAGAACTGTCTTGTCGATGCCTGGCTGGCTTCACGGGGCCCCGCTGTGAGACCAACATGGATGACTGCCTGATGCGCCCCTGCGCCAACGGCGCCACCTGTTTGGATGGCGTGAACCGTTTTTCCTGCCTGTGCCCTGCGGGTTTCACCGGCCGTTTCTGCACCGTCAACCTGGACGACTGCGCCAGTCAGCCCTGCCTCAACGGAGGACGCTGTATAGACCGAGTCTCCACCTTCCAGTGCTTCTGCTCTCCAGGTTTCACTGGAAGAACTTGTGAGATTCCCGTCTGGGAGTCGGGACCTCGAGCGGTGTCTCCGTTCAGGAGCGAAGGAGACAGAGTTACTCAGAGCAAACCTGCTCCAGTCAATCGTTCCTACGGGACCACTCCTAGCGGGGACGAGAGACGCTCGTTCAAAATCTCAGTGGTGACTCAGCATGGGGCGGAAGGGCTGTCAGAGTTGCAGCTCATCATTCTGCTGGTGTTGGGCGGCATGACTTTGGCTGTGGTGGCGCTAACAGCTGGTCTGGTGCTGCGCGGACATTGCCAGGACCGATCGGCTCGCTGTCAGTGCAGACCAGCCCCGGCTCACCATCGGCCATTCCACCGATGTCGGACAAACTCTGTGCCCGCGCAACAGGAATGCAAGATCAGTTTCCTCCAGACTCCGGCTCCTGCTGAGCTTGAGAAGAAGAGGCTGAACACCGACATCATTTAGCCGCGGAGATCATGCAGTTGCTCTCGTTGAAGTAAAAGGCCACTTCTGACCTCTCAAAAGATAAAGACGGTACTGATGAATCTGAGAGTTGGTCGCTGAAAGCAGGTGGTCGTTGTCCAGAGCGATTACACAGAAATAAAGAACCAATTCATAGTTTTTTGTTTTATTAAAGATGCCACAAGTGAGGCATGTACTGCTGAGGGAACATTAGGTCAGTTAGAGTCAACATGAAATCAATAATGCTCGTACCGGGTCTTGGAACATTATTCCAGAAGATAAGAAATGCTTGTCTGTGTAATATTTCAACAGAAATGTTCTTGCTCTGCCTCTGAAGAACATTTTGCTCTCAGCAAGCAATATTTTTGATGGAAACCCTGAACCACAGAGTGCCTTCCTCAGTCTGTTTCCTCTTCCCATTTTTTTAACCTTAAAACATTTTTGTTCTTTAAGTGATAGTTCACCCAAAAATGAAAATTACGCACCCTCAAGCCATCTTAAGTGTACAGTAGAGGTCAAACGTTTACATACACCTTGCGGAATCTGCAAAATGTTAATTATTTTACCAAAATAAGAGGGATAAAACAAAATGTGTGTTGTTTTTTATTTAGTACTGACCTGAGTAAGATATTTCACATAAAAGATGTTTACATATACATCCACAAGAGAAAATAATAGTTGAATTTATAAAACTGATCTCGTTCAGAAGGTTACATATGCTTGAGTCCTAATGCTGTGTTGTTACCTGAAAGATCCACAGCTGTGTTTTTTTGTTTAGTGATAGTTTGTTCATGAGTCCCTTGTTTGTCCTGAACAGTTAAACTGTCTGCTGTTCTTTAGAAAAATCTTTCAGGTCCCACAAATTCTTTGGTTTTTCAGTCTTTTTGTGTATTTGAACCCTTTCCAACAGTGACTGTATGATTTTGAGATCCATCTATTCACACTGAGGACAACTGAGGGACTCATATGCAACTATTACAGAAGGTTCAAACACTCACTGATGCTTCAGAAGGAAAAATGATGCATTATGAGCCACGGGTGTAAACTTTTGAACAGAATGAAGATGTGTACATTTTTCTTATTTTGCCTAAATACCATATTTTTGTCACTTAGTACTGACCTTCAAAAGCTACAGAAGATACTTATGTTTCCTAGAAGACAAAATAAGTTAAATTTTCCCTGATCTTCGAATTCAAGAAGTTTTCACCCCCCAGCTCTTAATGCATTGGGCTTCTTTCTGGAGCATATAAAGCATATAATTAAAATAATAATAACATGCATTTTGTATGATCCCTCTTATTTTGGTAAAATAATTTACATTTTGCAGATTCTGTAAACTTTTGACCTCAACTGTATATGACTGTCTTCTTTCAGATGGAAACAATCAGAGTTATATTAAAAAATGCCACGGGTCTTCCAAGATTTATAATGGCAGTGAATGGGTGTTGAGATTTTAAAGTCCAATAAAGTGCATCAATCCATCATAAAAAGTGCTCCACACAGCTCCAGGGGTTAATAAAGGCCTTATGAAGCGAAAAATATCCATATTTAAAACTTTATGAACTGTAATCTTTACAGATGACGTAGGATATAGGCGTAGCGCAAGCTGAAAGCGCAGAAGAGAGTTTTAAATATGGATTTTTTTTCCCCAAAATGCATCAATTTGCTTCAGAAGGCCTTTATTGAGCTGTGGGGAGTATTTTTTATGATAGATTTATGCACTTTATTGGACTTCAAAAACCCATTCACCACCATTATAGATCTTGGAGGAGCCAGAACATTTTTTTTTTTACATAACTCCGATAATATTAGTCTGAAAGAAGAAAGTCATATACACCTAGGATGGCTTGAGTTAATCATGGGGTAATTTTCATTTTTGGGTGAACTGTCTCTTTATTTATTTTTTCTCTGTACATTTTGTCTTTAAACTTTTTTCCACAGTAAAGGCAACATATGAGGGAAAAAAAATGCTAACCGTAATCATGCAATACCAACCTTAGCCAACAGATGCCAAAAACTTTACAGTAAGTTCTGTTAACATCAACTAACAATGAAAAATTCTTCAAAAGATTTGATAAAAGTTAGTAATTAAATTGAAAACTATCTAAATATTATTCAATAGGCCTAAACTAATCTGAACTAACAATGAACAGCTGTATTTTTACTAACCTTAACTAAGATTAATAAATAATAACAAATGTACTGCTTATTGATGGTCATTCTAGTAAACGCATTAACTATTTTTATTGAATTTAAAGTTTTACCCTCCAAAAAGTTATAAATAAATAACAACAAACAATAAATAAATGAATTAGAGAATCATTTTAGAGGAAACAGACTTAGGAATTTGTTTACCTTGTGTTTCAGGGATTTTGTAGTTTTTATATAGAGAGCACTTTTCAATATCCAGTAGGTTAAAATAAAAATAGATCAAATTGAATCACACCTTACCCCTTTTCTCATTTTAATATACTGTATCACCTGGAAATACAGTATGTCACATTATGAAGGTAAGGTGGGTTGCAGATGCGGTTTCATGTTGACTTCAAGGTACGCACAGCTTGGGAACTACTGCATTTGTTAATATGATGTTTGTACTCAGAGTAAACAGTAGCACTGATGTGATGGGCTGCTTGTAAAATAAAGGGAAGCACTAAACCACCCATATATATCAAAACTTTCATTGTGTGTTACATTAGTACTGTATGTATATAATCAAGCCACATTACTAAAAGCGCTTTTAATTTCAGATGTATGTGTAGCCATTTTCACCAAGTGTTAAATCTGTAAAATATTTCAATGTGACTGAGTATATGCCAAGTAAGTTTTATTCTTTGAATATTTGCTTTATGAACTTTTTAAAATGACTATGTATTGTTCCCTTTAACATTTTAATCAGTTTAGTAATATAATTTCACTGGATTGATTTTTGTGATACATGATACATTAACAACAGTATTCTGAAGTGTAAATATAATTTATTTATGTAATTTATTGGTGAAATGTATATTTGTTTTTTATTGTTATGTGTATTTTTATACAGAACTGTGTGTATTAAAGTTTTTAACTGTGTAATAGTTGAACTTCATGTAAATCAGTCTTTGTATAGCAGTTGCCATGATTAAATTAACTTTTCTGTGCAACACACTCCATTTCATAATACATGACATAAAAACTTTTTTGAGCTTAAAAAAAACAACCTCATATTGTTCATATTGTGATATTCTAAAGCTGTGAATTTAATTAACCTACTTTATCTGTGTACTTTGAATGCTTTACAAAAAAGACATCAAGTGACCCCTGGTGGACAATTCAAAACAATGACCATTTGTGGATATCCCTGTGTGATATTAATTGACCGCCCATTTATTTACAGTATAAGACCCAACGTAACACCAATGTTTAGCTGAAACAGATTTATTCACATGTAACTAACAGTACACCTCTTAATTTACATTTTCACTGAATCTGTAATGTAAAATGCTCATGCCCACCAAAGGAAAACTGTCCTACTGACTTAAAATGAGAGGATTAGCATATGAAAGTTGTGCTTATCTGTTATGATTTGCTGAAATGTGCTCATAAGTTCTTGATACTATCAAAATATTTCTCCAAGATGCTCTCAACTTCATCCTCTGTGTAGTCCTGGACTTGGAAGAGCGAGTTTGTGGATGCTCCTCTGATCATGGCAGACAGCACTGGAGGGTTGGAGATGAAAAATATCTTTGTGGATATCTATTTAAACATCTGGGTGAATCTCATAAAACCTGTTAAAACCAGTGTCACATTTGATCTGGGAGAAAGTTGAATACCTTTTCCAGAAGAAGGTCTGAAGAGACAGAAAACCCTCTTGTTCGCTGCCACGGCTCGGCCGAGCTCATAACCGACTCCTAGAGAGGGCTGCGTCACCTCAGCTACTATCACTGAGACAGAGACAGAAAACTGCACTGAATCGCTGAGACTGAGATGGAGCCTGATACAACATCACAGAATTACGACAGATAGGGGCAACAGAGAACATGGTTAATGATAAAGGCCTAAAGTAATATACAGGTGAGGTCAAAAGTTTACATACACATTGCAGAATCTGCAAAATGTTCATTATTTTGCCAAAATAAGAGGGATCATACAAAAGCAGTTGTTTTTTGCTTTTAATTATTGACCTGAGTAAGACATTTAACATAAAAGACATTTACATATAGTCCAAATAGTGGAATTTATAAAAATGACCCCGTTCAAAAGTTTACATTCGCTTGAGTCCTAATACTGTGTTGTTACCTGAATGATACACAGCTGTTTTTTTTTTTTTGTTTAGTGATAGTTGTTCATGAGTGCCTTGTTTGTCCTGAACAATAAAAACTGGCTGCTGTTCTTCAGAAAAATCATTCAGGTCCCACAGATTCTTTGTTTTTTTTAGCATTTATGTGTATTTGAACCCTTTCCAACAATGACTGTATGGTTTTGAGATCCATCTTTTCACACTGAGGACAACTGAGGGACTCATATGCAACTATTACAGAAGGTTCAAAGCTCACTGATGCTTCAGAAGGAAACATGATGCATTAAGAGCCGCGGGGTGAAAACTTCAGGGTACATTTTATTGATTTTGTCTTCTGGGAAACATGTAAGTATCTTCTGTAGCTTTTGAAGGACAATACTTAAAGAAAAAAATATGATATTTAGGCAAAATAAGAAAAATGTACACATCTTCATTCTGTTCAAAAGTTTTCACCCCCCGGCTCTTAATGCATCATGTTTCCTTCTGAAGCATCAGTGAGTGTTTGAACCTTATGTAATAGTTGCATATGAGTCCCTCAGTTGTCCTCAGTGTGAAAAGATGGATCTCAAAATCAT